>ML823124.1:28839-43001 GCA_009831015.1 Picea engelmannii
TCTAGTAACGTATGGTCATCTCTTAATTTCCTTTTATTTTAATGATTAAATACAATTTTTAGAAGGTTCATGACTTATTGTATTAGAAATGCAGCATTCTTTGATTTCAGGTGGACATATACGATGAGGACTCTCCATAATTCCGAATGTTCTAGCTCACTCAGATGGAGTCTCATCTCATCTCATATGATGACTCATACAATCTTCATCTCTAGATTTGATACATTTTGTTGTAGATTCTGGGCTTCTTTCATGATTGGGTTGCTAAGGTTTTTCATACTTATGAAGTCTTATTCTTATGGATTCTTGCAAAACCTCACTCATATGCTGTGGCACTCTTTTTGATATCATTGCAACACTATGCATCCATTTTGTTATCACTACTACCTTCAGACATCAGGCACTCCCATATGTGTGTACAAGCTACTAAACAGAGGTGTTCCAAATCTTATTAATGGTATCACTCATTGTAACAATGGGATGGCAGATAATGATGAAGGATTTGTGCATTGGTTAAGCTATTTGTTTTCCTGGGTTCTAGACGTAGCCATCAAGAGTTTAAATGTTGAGTACCATTCCTGGTATATTTGTCTCTTTAACATAATGTTGATACTAAACAGAGCTTACCAGTACCAGGTACCAGCTCGCACCCAATGAAGATATCAACGAAGCTGCTAAATTTTCCCAGCTCTTAGAAGGAATTTAGCCCAGCTCTTAGAAGGTTTGAAAGGTTTGATATGGAAATTGGATAAGTTGACAGCATATGCTCAGAGTGCAGGGGCTCTTCTCAGCAGTTCCTATTAATCAAGATGGACATCTCTTGGGACTGTTAACATTCTATTACTGTGCCAATGTTAAAGAGGTGAATTCGTTTGCATGAGGACATGCAAAAGGTTGGGCATGGGGGGATGTTGGGCTCTGGATTTATAACATTTTCTTCCTGGTTCTTGAGGATATTGTTTACTCTCCTAAAGTCTTTTGTTTAGCAAATGATGTTCTTTCTGTGCTGTTACACATATATATTCCATTGTATACAGAAACCATGAAGTGCTTCCAAAGCCACAAATGAGCGAAGAATTCAACTATAAATGCAACAATAATCCTCTTCTGCGGAGAATAGCTGAACTTTGCAAGAATGCAGGGTGTTGGCTTATAGAGGATAATACTTATGATTATTTTATGATGGGTTGAAACATACTTGTGTAGAGGCTCCACACATTATCAATGCATTCTCTTTTTCTAAATCTTATGGTATGATGGGCTGGCAAATTGGATAGATAACATATCCTTCTGAAGTCAAGGGCCTTGGAGCACAATTGTTTCAATCATTGGACAAATCTGGCCAAAGTTACCAAGTGGTGTTGTTGAAGTTGTTTGCAAAAAGACATGGGGTTATTGTTAACCCTGGTAGTGCTAGTGGAGGATCGGGGTATGTTCATGTTTCATTTGGTCCAAGGGAATGCTTTCTTCTCAGTTTTCCAGAGTGATCTGCGATTTGAGGAGGAATCACTACAGCTGGACCTTTCCTGGACATAACAGTTGGCACCCTCTGCCACTTCATAAATCCATGCATGTGTAACACAGAGGGGGAAACCGTTTGTTTGAATCATTGAAACAGCTGGAATCAAGCATTTAAATTCGTGCATAACGCAAGGAAGAAAATCGTGGCATGATTAACTGTGTAAAACGTGTCTCATCCTCCGGCAATATTCTTAAAACCATTTTATAACCACTTGGGCGAAAAGCCACGCATTGCCAGAGATCTGGAACGTTTGTAAAGAGATGCCACACATTGCCAGAGATCTGGAACGTTTGTAAAGAGATGCCACGCATTGCCAGAGATATGGAATGTTTGTAAAGAGATGCCACGCATTGCCAGAGACATGGAACGTTATGTAAAGAGATGCCATGCATTGCCAGAGGGTTGGAAAACGTCATATGAGAGCTTCTATGCTCGAAAAAAGAGGGAAGAGAGATGTAGAGAAATATGTAGAGAAATCTGAAACACGACTATGTTTGAGAAATGGGGGGATAGATGGAGCATAGGGTAGAAGAATAGAAGAATAGAAATCTTCAAGCACTGTACTGTTTTCATCTTTCAATAAAATAGTGAGAGTTCCAGTAATCCGATTTCTATTCTTTCCATTTTAGCTGTGAGTTATTTATTTGCCAGTATGCGTTGATTTAGAGAACAGACTGTTGACAGAGAAGGCAGGGCCCCCTTCGATGGAAATAGAGTTGATAACATTGTATTTACAGTAGATTTCATCCATCACTTTTCAGAAAAGATTCGACCCCAATCTACATTGCCAGTCTTCTCATGGGTTTAAGAGCATAGAAGTAGAATTTCATTTGATTGCAACAGAGGGTTTAACATTTCAAGGTTCTAGTTTAGACATTACCTTTTTCAGCCATTGATTTCATTTTTAGTTTAGATTGCTTAACATTCAGGAACTAGCCTGGATATCTCATGAGATGAAGAAGTTTCTTTTGATTACAATAGAAAGTTTCATAGGATGGTTGTTGAGTTGTGTGGAGTGATAAGTAGCAAGAAATTAGCTGTTTTCAGTTTATCTTTTACATGCATATACAGAACAGTATCGGTTAGTACAGAGTAGTACCGAGTAGTACAGAGCAAAGTAGGGTACAATAGCTCTTTCCAACGAGTTTATTTTAGCAGTTCAGAGATTAGTTTGGCATCCTTTAAACCCCCTCTTTAGCCCTGCATTTCTTGTGCTGGTTCCTCTAAGTCTACCTTCTCGGGTTGACAATTAAATGTTGATTTACATGGTATATCTGTAGCTCGACAGTGGCACTACCTAATATTTCACAGAGAACAGAATCTGCATTTCATTATTCATTTTGGAAAATGAATACAATTGTTATGGGATTTTTATTTGTTTTGGGGAAAATTGAAATTATATTGAGTTATTCCCAATATCCAAGTTCAAGCATCAAAGTACCCATGGATTTATGCTACCGAATTTCATGCAAAAACACAGTCGGGCGCTACCTATAGGTGTTGCGTAATATTTCGACAAAGGCTAAATTGTGCAGAGTTATTCAGCCAGTTTTGAGCCACTAATTTAAAACTTGGGTTATGAGCAGTTGAGGATGTATTTTCGAAAACTAGAGGAATTTTTTGTTCATAACATTCCAAATAAAAAAAACCTCTCTCAGGTTTTCAAAATGTGTTTTGGTTTGAGAGATATTGGATATAGAAGTAGGCGTTGCGTACTCTTCACAGTGGCGATGCGTACTAATTTCCTGTAATGGTCACAGTTTTAATATTCGCCTTGTTGGGAGGTTGCCACATGTCAAGGAGAGTTCGAATGACTTCTCAAGGATCATTTGTATTTCAAGGGAAACCTTCACCTAATATTTATCTCTACTAAAGGCCTCATGCAATGAGGTGGATACATTTCATTAATGACCTCCAACAAATTCTTGAAAATTAGCAGTTTGTTGGATTTTTGTCTCTTTGATTGTTCCCACCTATCTCCAAGGCTTAGAATCCAATGGAGGAGATGGGATTCGACCTACTTAGTTCATTTGGATGTTATTGCCTATTTAAAGAAGTAAATATCTCTTGGAGAAGGAGGATGGATGAGCCAAGAGAGGCTAGAGAGAGTAGGAATAAGCAATTTCCTGTGTGTGCTCATTTGTAAGCATGTGGGCATTTTTTTGATTGTAAGAATTACTTCTATTGGAGAATCATGAGAGCTGTGATTTTATATTGTAACTCTTCTTTTATATTTCTTATTATTTGAATATATTGTAGATTTGAGGATCAAAGGCTATCAATGATTTATGGATCCCTAAGAAGCAAAGGATCTGTTGTATTTTTGCCATCAGTCATTGTTTATATTCAAGTATTTGTTGATTCATTAAATTGAGAGGATCTTTATTTACTGAAAATTCTATCTTATGCTTTCCTTCTTCATTTCTTCCACCTATCATCATATAATCTTGTTTTCTATTAAGCAACTTTTGTGCCTTAGATGAGTGGGATGTTTGTGACTCGATTGCCCATTGGTGTAGCCTACTGATCTGTCGTTTGTTTCCCTCTCCCTTTATTTCTTCATCTTGTTGATTCACCTATTCAAAACCAAATTATCTTTTACATTCTGATGGGTGATGAGCTTACACTTTAGCAATCAAAGTGTGACTTTTAGTGCTAACAGCATGAACCTTTGGGCCTTTAATTTTTCCGATATTGATGAGCTTGTTATTCTCTTGTGTCATTGTTGTGTTCTTTTCATCACTTGAATGAGAAAAATAAGGGCACTTGCAAGTCTAGTTGGGCTTGCTAGACAAGAAAAAGGTTAGTGTACAAATCAAATAATTCATTCGCATGAAATAAACAAACAACTAAGATAAAAACAACTAAATAAATAAAACTAAAATTCATGAGGAAACTTGAACCAAAAATCAATCAAATGACCAATAATCATGCCACCAATGGATAACTATATTAGTGGGAAAACACCATAGAGAAAGGAGGACTTATGAGTCCCCTATGTGAGATCTCTTCTTACAATGATAAACTAGAAATAAAATGGTGAATAAATCCAAGATTATTCTCTCAAGAGGTGAGGTGAATAACTTATTGAGATGTTGCTAGTATGCTCCTAGAAGAAAAGAGGTTTCTTGGAGGAGAATAGAGGCAACATAAAAATACTATGAGATTCTTGAATTCTTAGTGCACCCATGGCCTCCTTTTATAACATGTCTTTGAGGAAATATACAATTGGTATTTAGTGTTAATAAGGGGCCCTTTAGGGCACCCTTAGGTCTTTGATCAGCCCCCCATTCAGATTTAGATCAGATTTGAGGTTCAAATCAAGTTGGGAGTTGGTCCAGAAGTGGGTGAGGGGTTGAAAAGAACCATAAATTCACCATTCATAGGTGTGCATAGATTTAATCATACAAAGTCATGCATATGGCTCATTGTGTGCTCTACGGGCTTCTTTGGCCTGCACACTATGCACGTGCTTCCTTTAGTGTTTGAGCACATGTCAATTTTTTCACTAGTTGTATAGTTTTTTCCCCTTGAACATGCTTTTTTGGTGTTGTAGGTGAACTAATAGGTGTTTGGAGATGTTTTATTCCTATAAACATTTGCTTATGATATTGCGAATGAAATTTTAGTAATAACAGATGCCCCCTGATGTGTGAGGTTAGGAGAATACGTATAGCCCAAATAGATCAATGTTTCTTCTACTGAGAGTACCATTGTAAAGAAGAGTGATGATAAGAACTGCAAGATCGATCCATCGGAGGGAGAGGGGAAACTGTGGGACCCAAACCTTTCTCTAGGGAGAGAAACAAAAGTTGTATACAAATGAGGCGGGCATGCCCCATGCTTGTGTCATGTAACTCAAAAAATGTAAGATAGTAACTGAAGTTGTATGCTAATGTAGATAACTGCAGTGCCCTCCGAGGTGTTTTGATAATGACAGATGAAAATTATGATGGTGAAAATATTCTAAACATAGGCAAGGACGACTATAAGAAGTGTCAATGACTCGTAGGCATTGATGGCCTAAAAAATCCAAAGGTCTTTGGCTAGTATAAAAAAACTGCAATAGTCGCATAGTAAGACCCACCGTAACATGAGAGTGTGTTGAAGTCGAATGTCATGGGGGTCAATGACAACAAAGAGAAATTATGGTTCTCATTGTGCCGTATGAGATTCCACATTGTAAAGGAAATGAGAGTCAATATATTGTTTCCCTTTTGGAAACTGTGTTGATGTCGACAGAGAGGGAGATGCGACTCTAAGAAGAAAAAGGGCTTCATGAAATCCACTGGATAATATCAGGAAATGATAAGGAACATGAACGAAGTCAATATGTAGTGAGACTCGAAACTGCCCTTGGTTGGGGGTATATTTGAGGGATGATTGGAATCAACCATGAAATGGTATCTAGTGTCAGAGGGATGACTAGAAATGGGGTTAAATTGTGCCAGAGGCGTGAAAAAATAAACAAAATCATAGATCAGGGGTACATGGAATGTGGGATACTCAGGGTTTATGGACGATGTTAACATGATTAGAGGATAGTGAATTCCCCAACCAATGGAGACATGGGTTTCTTTGCCGGGAAAAGACGGTCGTCAAGGGTGACAACAAAAAGCTCAGTAAATGATAGAAACAAAGGCTCTTTACAATTACCAAATGAATAAAGAATAATTTGGGATGAGTGTACAAATACAGAAATGAGTTCCCCAGTGCAAGATGGCTTGGCCTGTGAGGGTGCAAGTTGCGTGGAGAACTGGTGGATGGTGGGGGACCCATGGGTGGGTTTCTATATGAGGTAAATTAATGGAGGGTATTCTGCAGATGGGAAAACTGATTGTGGATGAAATGGAGCGTTAATGATATTGCGGAGGTGCATTCAAAATAGAACTGTGATGAGATATCATGGGAGTCCATTGGGAAAGCTATCAAAATGAGGAGAAGGAGTATGTGGACGATTCTCGAAAATGCGTAATATTATAGGAAGTCCCATCCCTAGGGGCTGAAAGAAGCATGAGTGTCAACATTCCAAGGGGGAATATGAATGGGACAACTCATGTGGGGAAGGGTGCTACTGGGTGACAGTACCGAAATGTAGCAGAGGTGATATTACTACAGAGCTAGATGTGAGGATCCTATAGGAAAATTTCAGAGGGTGTGACTGGGAGATGCAATTGATATTCATAGGGAATGGTTACATGCTAGTGTCAATCATATACCTGAAGAGGTTGCGTGGGTTTGTGATGACCAAGTACCTGCACACATTAAAACTAAATAACCATCGTGAACAATATCTGAAGATAAAGAACATATAACAATTATTTGATAATTTTGAACATGAGCATGCGTAAATAGGCATGATGTGAAAAAAAAAAATGCTCCCTCGGGGACAAGTACAGATGGTGACCCAAGGAATGTGACTGTGTAGGCGGTGGGATATTGATCCCGTGGATGAATATGGATCGAAAAACAGAGACTCTGAGCTCCTATACCAAAAAACGAAAGTGGGGAAAGGGCTTATATATGGATGATGGGTCCATAATTCCATCCCAGTTGCATCGACACTATGGGAGATTGGGAGGTAGTTTGGTTGGAGGACATGGACCTCCCCTTTTCTCAAGGACTGATGAAGAAATATAATGAATTAAGTTCATGGGAGAATTGGTATGGAGTTTCAGAGGAATCTTAGGAAGATATATGTGGCGTTCTACAACTAATGTGTATAGGACATATGGGATAGATGGGAAATGATGAGTGTAATGCCCATATTTTGTGCATATGGAACTGGTGAAATTGGTTCGTATATTTTGTTTGCATGTGGTTGATGACTCCGTAGTAGCGGGGGATGTACTTGGTGGAGTGGCAAGTAAAAGAGGTGCTTGAGGAAGCTGGATAAAAATGCATAGCTCGACAAGAGAAGGAAATTTGTGAGTGGGGTGTCCTTTTCTTTCACATAAGGCACAAGGGAGTTAAACTCGGGGAGGTAGTGGAGCGATGGGATCTTTCTTCTTCTATATTCCCCCAGCCGTAGCAGTGGTGTTGGCAATTGGGGGTGAGGGTGGCATGGACAGAGTTAGTACCGGGATATGCATCGAGATTCCCTCTTACTGAGGGAGGGATGGTTGAGGAACCATATGGGGTGGATGTAGTTACCATACATGGATGGTGAGTACCATGTTCATAAAGGTAAGCATTGCAACTACCTGGAATGCTTCGACTCTAGGTGGGGGGTAGAAAAATGGAATGTGGGTAATGGACTGGGGGACTGTCTCCAAAATTGGTATTTTCCCATGGAGAGGGGGGAGATCCATGATAAGTGGTGTGGTGGTCCTCTCAGGGAACTCTTGAGGTAGTATTTTGTCAACTAGTGGAACTTCAGGGGGTGAAGAAGCCTTGGTAGGAGGAATGGTATCTCTAGTTTCAGTTCCATTGGAGGATATGACACACACTTGTGCTGAGTGATGTATGAGTGGTGGTGCTCCATGGTATGCCCCCAACAAGGATGGGTCTTTGAAAATTATTGGGCTCATCTCCATGAGTGGGTATGCATCAGAACTACTGTAGACAAGAGGTAGGATGTTATCAATGTTGGAGGAGTGGTTAGGCTTGTAATATGAAACTTGGTCGATGGTGATGATTTTCCCATTATAGGGGAACATCATCATTTGAAACACAGAAGAGGTCATGGCCTTCATCACGTACATGTAGCTACATCAAAAAAAGATGTTGTAATTGAGCAGGGTGTCGATAACTTCAATTTTGATAAGGATGGTTTTTCCCTCGAGTTCAATGGAGACATTTTGAAAGATCCCTTCAGGAGAGGATGGTCATCCATCATAAGCTCTCAAAGTGATGGAAGATGATATTCTCTTAGGGGAGCCAAGTTTTTTCCATACAATTTTGGACATGATGCATGTGGATGCACCTTCATCAATGATGCATCGACGAACTATGATGTTTCAAATTTTTACTAGTATCTAGAAAGCTACCAAAGCGGGGAGACGAGGTTCCCCACAATCTAGATCAAATGTGACGAGTCTAGTATCAGCAGGGTCCACTTCCCCCAAGGTGGAAAGAAAGGATTTCCGTTGAGTGGTACAGGTTTGGAGGACCTCCAATACCGACATGGCTACAAGAGATTGCACCAAGTCATTGACCAAACTGTAATTGTGTGCCACCCTAGCCTGAGGGTTGTTGACATTCCATCGTAATGGGATGCGAGGAATACGAATGGGGGGTTCAGTGTTAGGGTGTGGAATCATCAAGGGTTGTCTGGTTGTAGCTAGATCTTCTTTCTAAGCAGTGGGAGTAGATTCAGGGGTCATGCTGTATTAACGATTGTGCGTTTGCAGAAGAATTTCTTCTTCACTAGTGAGGAGGATATTGTGATCCACTAGATTTCCAGGGAGTTGATACTGTCCCATTTGTGGTGGGGAAGGATGTATCTCCTACTGGGTATTCATCATACCTTGGTGTGGAATTGGGTTTTTCAATATAGCCGGGGGTGGTTGTTGCAAATATTGTTGTGGGGTCTGCTGAGGGGCAGGCAACATTAGAGGACGTGGCACATTCATGGGATCTTTCATTGATTTCAAGTTAGAAATTTGGGGAAAGTGGTGAGTATAATGACCATGCTCACAGCAAAGAGAACAAGGGAATTTCGTCCGGAGGTGGTGTTGTTTATCCCTTGGTGTTTGTTTTTATTTCCCCCTTGGGGGTTTTGGGTACCCTAGTTCTAGTTGCCCCCAACATGTTGGTTTTGTTGGGGGTTATTTCCCCGTGGTCCTGAGTTATTATTATTTTGTTTTTTTCCTTTCTTTTTGTCATTATTCAGCTGATGGGTTGGATTTGTCGTATTCAGTTGTTAAAAAAATTGAAATTGTGGAATGGAAGAGGGTTGAACAAAGTTAACCCCAACGTGTGGTTTTCCTTGTGGATGAGTAAGCAGTTGTGGAGGAATAGGAAATGGAAAGTATGGATTATTTTGTGGCAATGAACCATAGGGTGCATGGGAAGGTGCAACGCTTTCACTAGTTCCCATGTTATAAGTTGAGGTAGAGGGAATAACTGAACTTGGTTGAGAGGTCAGGTGCATCATGGGTGTCGACAAGGGTCCACTCATGGGTGGAGGGGGAGCCAAATCATATGGTTGTTGGTAAGGGGGAGGAGGGTAGTAATATGAACCTCCATACATCAGTGGATATTTGGATGTACCATACATGGTTTGTGGTTCGATGTATGGATTATGGTGTGTTGTGGTACCGATTAATCCATCCACCGCATGAGACATACCAGGTTTGTCCTGGCTGAATGGTATGGGTCTCGTGGTGTCTGATAGTACTGTGTATAAGTAACCTAACTGATCATAAATGAGGTCATACTATTGATCCTTTTTGATGGCTTCTTCTTTATTTTGGGGGAATGTGGAGGCCACATATTTGGCAAGGATAGAGATGAGTGATTTGAGAAACCAATCGAGGCATTGTTCTTTGGTGGTTTCGTCTTTGCATAAAATATGTCACCGATGTCATTCATGAATGTGGTTGGTGATATGTGTGGTTGAGGTTTGTTTACACTTAGAGAGCATTTCTATACCATTGTCATGACGAACTAGTAGTTGAAATAAGGTCAAAAATGTTTTTTCCAAGGATTCAAAAGTCACATGGGACCCTAATTTTACATCCACACACCATTTTGCTAATGGACCTGTGAGTGTCCACTGAAATAAATTTAAATGAATGGATTTTTCCATGATTTTGTTTGAAGAACAACATAAGTGGAAGGTCATGATATTGTTGGTGGGATCTTCCCTCGGTTTTCCTTCAAACTTGGGAATGTCTGAAGGTAGTTTGGTAGGCATATTGGGCCATGTGGGGTCATGCAATATATATTCATTCATGAGATTACTCAAATTCAGAATGTTGAGGGACGCCAAATATGTCATGTGGAGTGGCAGTGGAGGATTGGTTCCAGCCATGGTGTGAGCAAGTAGTGGACCTGATCCTTGAGGGGGATTTGATGGGGTTGTACTTCTCCCTTGAGAGGAAATTCCCCCCCTTACTCCTTGTGAAGGAGAGCTAGTATATGGATGGCCTTGGGAAGTGGACCCAATTAAGGTGGAACTAAGAATATTTGATCAAAAAATAGTGGCACTCACAGGGGTGTGAGACGGTTGAGCTGGTGAGTTGGAAAGACTAGGAATTCTTCCTAGGATAGGAGGGAGATTTTGCAAGCGTATGGAACGATGGGGATTATGTGGGTCCCCTATGATGTTCAAATATCAAAGTGAATGTGTGTAAGTGGTGATGAGAGTAATTAATGAACAAGAGACTTGTATAATTTGGACCTTCACAATATATCTCGCAATCGTATGTAATCAAATGAGCATCATACATAAATTAATTTAAAAGAAGCATACATGTGGGTAGGTGGATTTTGTCCACATGGGAGAACAAAGAAAAAAAATGCTCGTGTCCTATAAATACATAATGTCCTTCCTCTCAAATAGAATTGGACCTTCCAATAGCACTCAACAGTGGGGTTTCAAGACACCAAAAGAGGAACTAGTGAAGGATGAAACAATTAGTTATAATGAGGGGTAGAGGGTGCATATCCCAAAAGAGATGGTGATATTTCCCAATAGACACACAAAATATGATCAAGGTGAAATTGTAGCCCACAATTGCCACCTGGGTAGATGTCCTAAAATTTTCGCTACTAGGTACCTTGGTCAAAGTGTGACATTTAGATTTTTGGCCTCAGAAATGGGTCATGGATTGGATCCCTTACAAGAGTTGGGTGACTCAAGGGGTGACATACAAAACAATCGGAACTTAGCCTTCGACCCTTCACGGGTATATCCTTTCCTTATGGTGTTAGGAATATTTGACTTGCAGGATTTTAAAGTTCCCTATTTGTCAACTTCTAATGTTTGAAGATGTGAGAACCAGATAACGGGGTGTTATTTTGATGCCTACCCCCGAGATCCTACCTTGACTAAAGTTTTCTTTTGGCATCTCTTATGGAGGAAAACTTAGTGAGTTTTTAGAAAAAATTTAGATGTGTTTTGTTGAGAGATTGGGGGTGTGAACCAATCTCGTTTGAGTTAAGCGAGTGTGGATAATTTCTTTAAGAAATAGTGGGATGTTTCAGAATCGTTTTCAAGGAAACCTACTTCAACCTCCACAATTTGAGAGGAAATTATGTGAGTGAAGAGTGACTTTTTGTGTGAGAAAGTGAAAAAATGTGTCAAATTTTAATAAGTTAGGTGTAGCCTTGCAACATGTGGAGTTCATGTGGTCATTACAAATCTTTATTACCTATCTTACTAGATGCCATTGGTACAACCTTGCATAATTTTAAAGTCCCTAAAGAAATAACATATGGACATATGGATTCTTACCAATTATTAAATGATCCGTAGGATCTTTTAAATGACTATGGTTGAGTTTTAATTTTGCATGTGTTAATTAACCATTTGAGAATTTAGTGAAAGAATGAGGAAAGAAGAGGAATTATAACAGTCAAATACACATATGTAGATCTGAAATGAATAATAGACAGCAAACCATAAACACGCAGGTTGATAAGGGAGTTCGGCACAACTTTAGCCTACGTCTCCGGGCCTTTTCTTTGTGGGGGAGGCTACTTTATTTCTGATCAAATGCTCAAAAGTACATTTCTGCAATGCCAAATTGCTACAAGACTGATCTGGTCTTGTTCTCCCAGATCTCTAGAACCCTGCAAAGAAAACAACACGCAAAACGGACGTTCCAAGCTCCCAGAAACGATCCGACAGTGTCTCCTCCTCAAAGGCTTCCCTGCATCAAACTGACTTTGGCTTGGCTTTTCTTCAGAATAACTCTGCTTTGAATGACTGCCCATGGCTTCAAATAGGCTTGGTTTATATAGCCTTGGAGTTGGTTTCTCAGCTCCAACTTCCTCCAAGAATCTGGCCTCCAAAAATGCCCAATATCCCCCAAAAATGGAAGAAATCTGCTAATAATAGGCATAATAATAAACAAAAAACCAAATTTTGTTATATAAAACCCACTTTTGGTTTAATTTGGGCACTAGCCCCCTTCCTTGGTGTGCGCACTTTAATTCGTGGTCATATGGGATGGCATGTGGATGAGCGCCCATGCGCTGGCCCTTTCCCATTGGCTCCAGCCCCCAGTCGTTGGCGCATGGCATGGAATCATGGGCTAACCACCCACGCCCTTTTGGTTCAGCTCCGGTTATATTGGCGTTTGGATAGGCCTGTGGGTTATAACCATGCGCGTCCGTTATGGAATAGACCCCCGAGCATATGGTATGGTCGTGTGTTGGCGCGGAGGGTTGGGGCTAAGCCCCGACCCTTTTTCCCACCGTTTGAACCTTTGTTTCAAAATAAATACAATATACGCCGATCAAATAAAAAGAACCACCGGCGAGGCGGGTGGCTAGCCTAGCCCTGCCAGTCCTTTCGGCCACCCGGAGGTCTCAGGTTCAATCCCCGACGACATACCAAAACAATTTTACATAACACTAAACCGAAAACCAATCATACGGTGCCACGTGGCAGCTTGTGACTGGGCCACGTGGCACCTTACCAACCAACCATAACCTGACACTTGTCAACTGTTGATTCGTCCACGTGAATGCCACGTCAATCTGTCTATACTGCCCTATCACTTGCCGCGTCAGCCTACCATGTCAGCTGCTGATGTCACCCTGCCACATGTGACCCTTTCAGTGGTGACACGTGTCACCTCAGTACTGGTCCAACTGTACCTCCGTACGCTCGAATCCGCTTGACACGTGTCGCCTCCTGGTGCTACCACGTGTCGTCATCCGATGCTGCCACATGTCGCATTCTATAACCGCCACGTCAACTGTACGACACTACCACGTCAGTTGTACGATCATGACACATGGACTGTACGGACTGTACAGTCATCCCATTTTTTTGCCTATTTGACTTTTCGGACAGAACGCGATATCTTCTCCATACGGAATCCGTTTGACAAAGTAAATATACCACCGGAATCAGGAAGATGAGACAGACACAATGAAATAGGTTTCGTCACATTCCGAGCATTTTCATTTTTGAGCACTTTTCAAGCCCTATGAGGCTTCTAGATCCGATTTTGGATCACACCTCCCCACAAAAATACCTTTTGGTCCCCAAAAGGTTACTGACCAGTCAACAAGCTCGGGATAGTTCACACGACTTGCTCTTTGTCTCTGAACTCTATCCTGTGCACCTGTCTCATCAATATCAACTGTAACACAATCATGACAACTGACAGTATATTGTTAGCCATTTGAACCCTGTTACATCTTACTGAAGCCACTATCATCCATGTAGAAAACATTGCTAATGACAGCATCAAAAAGACGACTGCAGATTAACTGATATACTTGAAGTATTTGCACGACATGAGCTTATCCTGAAGCAACTTATGATTGATTTTCCATTCAACAACCATGTCTTGTTCTTGCTTAAGATCTATTATTTCATTTGAAACAATTATTGGTTTGTCGCATGCTTGCATTGCCTTCGTTAATTGTTCCATTGTTTGAAGTGTTTTACTTGCTTTAACATGATGAGCATGTATCACATAATCATGACCTTCTTTAGTGAATTGATACTGATTCT
>ML823124.1:70562-88340 GCA_009831015.1 Picea engelmannii
ATAAGCTCTTATAATCACTCAACTAATATTATCTCACCCTCAAAATATACCTTCGACATATAACAATACTAACAACAATTAGATCTAATATAATAAAAATAAATCATTAACCCAACATTTCTCCCCTATAATGATAATTTGTAAGAATTCCAATATCATCTCTGAATTTGTAGAACTTTTCCTTTGGTAGTGCCTCCATGAAAATATATGCAACCTACTCTTTTTTAATGCAATACATAATCTCGAGAACACCTTGTTGAACCAAATCTTAAGCAAAATGATATTGTATATCAATGTGCTTAGTCTTCTTGTGAAAAACTAGATTTCTAGTTATTTGAATAACACTTTGATTATCAAAAATCAATTGTGTGGATTGTTCCTTCTACTCATGTAGATCATTCGAAATTATTTTTAACAATACTACTTCGCAAGATGTTGTTGCTACTGCTTTATACTTTTCTTCTTCCATGGAGAGAGAAATTGAAGGATTCTTTTGAATACTCCAAGAAGTTGGTGTTGAACCCATGATGAATGTATACCCCAAGGTAGATTTTATGTCATCTATGAAGCCTACCCAATCTAAAGCTATGTTCGATCTGAAGTCCTTTGTAGATATGTATACCAATGCATAACCAAATGTACCATGTAAATACCTAAAAATTATTTTAACTTCCTTATAATGTATTTCTCAAGGATTTGACATAAATATGTATACCATATTGACTACAAAAGAAATATCTCTTTGAGTTGTAGTTAGGTATATCAAACTTCCAACCAATTGATGATATAAAGTAACATTAATTGGATTGGACTTATGATTTTTGTATAACTTCAACTTGACTTCCAAAGGAGTTGTGGTTGTCTTGCAACTCATCATGTAAAAATTCTTCAATATATCCCAAGTATACATTTCTTATGAGATGAAAATACTATATTACTTTTACCATACTTCAATTACCTATAAATAATGCAACTTATCAAGATATATGATCTCAAATTAAACAATCATATGTGACTTAAACTTATGAAATAGTTCAAAATTGTTTCCTACGTAGATCAAATCATAAACATATAATGCAATAATCAGAATATCTTGTCATGAGTGAAGAATAAAGATATTGGTTCAAATGAACTCTTATCTACGCCAGGATCCTAAACATATTTATCAATCCTTGAATACCATGCTCTAGGTGTTTGTTTGATACCACACAAAGCCTTCTTCAACTTGTAAACATGATCTTATTTACCTAGAATTTAAAATCCTTTAGGATACTCTACATAAATTTATTCATCCACATAACCATTTAACAAATCTTATTTAAGATCCATCTAACACATTTACCACTTATATTGTGCGACCAGTGCAAGTAACGTCCATATTGTGTCCAACTTTTCTATTGGAGAAAAGGTTTCTATATAACAAATTCCTTCTTTTTGTACATAACCTTTGGAAGTTAAATGAGATTTTTGTTTATCAATTAAGTACCATATGATTTATACTTAGTCTTATATGCACATTTAGTACCAATTGCATCCTTTCCTTTGGGTAAACTGAAAAAACCCCATGTATCATTTTTCACTAAGGAATTAAAATCATCTTCCATATATTCATTCCATTCATTATGTTTTGATGCTTCTGCATAACTACTTTGTTCATCCATATTCATTATCTTTGTCATAAGAGAAAAATTCAAAATGCAACTTTGTGATATAGTAAATTTTTTTCAAAGTTTCTATCCAACATATTACTTTTGGAATGATATCTGATTAGCCACTTAGGATTCTTATTAACTTCATCTATATTAGAACTAAATTCATCACCAATTACTAATTCATCCTTGCTTAATTCTATCTATACATGTTTTAGCTAATAAATTCCCTGCTCATAAAAAAAAAAATCTCTTACTATTATAATCTTCTTTCCTTGAGGATGAAACTATTGGAGATACTTCACACAAACCTATGATTTATTTTTCCTAAGGTTTTCCCTATGTTTATTAGTCATTATTCAATATCCTATTTTTAGGGAGAAAATTCCTCTAGGAGAATATTCTCTTTAGTTCACACTTCAGTTTGATCAGTTGAGTGGAGTCTAGATGCCACATTGGGATCATCACCATGCAACATTGGGATCATCACCAGCTAATGTGCATTTTCCTTGGGATTATCATTAGACTAGCACATTAATCATGATTCCCTGATATCAGCCTCACTTCACTATGTTTCAGTCAGTTAACTGAACACTGAGAGACTAGTTAACTCAGACTAGGTAGCATTTCACTCTCGTAACTTCCTGAGAGACTAGACTAGGTGGAAGTTTACTCTCGTAACTGTTGGTGTGTGTCCATATCACTCTATACCACCACTATGGAGCATTTGATTCTCCTCCAATGTGCATTAGTTTGTTTATATAGAGTATATCATGTGTAAATTATCATTCATTCATTTGGGTAATGATAATTCTTCCATTCTCTTTCTCATGCTTGTCTTTTCTCATATTTTCTCTGCAAAATGTGTATTTCATTTACTATATAGATATATTATGTGAAGTTTCAAAACATTTACATGGTATTAGAGATGACAGACTGCTAGGGAAAATACACACCAAATTATTTTTGTTGGTACCAAAGATTACAGAAAGAGAAAAAATGGAATTTCCAAAAGAATTCATTCTTACACCGTACAATTTATTTTCATGGAAGGAGAATATGATAATGCATATTCAAGGAAGAGGATTATATAGGTTAACTAGGAACAAAGAAACCAAACCAACATAATCCATAGAAAAATCCAACTATCTAAATTGAATGGATGAAGCGTTTGGAACTATTTGTAGTCTTATTTCTTTTGAACTCCTCTTTCACATATCCTCCTGTAAAACCCCCAATGAAGCCTGGACCACCATGGAAGGGATTTTTGGAAAACAGGACGAGATGAGGGGACACATGCTCGAGGTGGAATTTCTCACTTTGGATCCAAAAACCTTTGACAATGTCCAAGTTTTCCTTACCAAATATAAGGATTTATTGTCACAACTCAAGGCTTTCAGGGTTGATAAATCTAAGGAGGTGAAACAAATGGTTATTACCATTCTATCAAAACTTGGTCTGGAATACTCAATGTTTGCATCTACACTTTATTCAATTAGGCTTACCTCTAGAGCCACCTGAACGATTCCCTCTCTTGAGGCCTTTATCGAGTCTATGATTGTTATCACTGAAATTTCATCCACAACACCGTAGGCAAATGGTTATAGGAATACAACATCCCCAAACACGTCTTAGTTCACCTACAACACCAAAAACACATGTCTGAGGGGAAAAAACTATACAACTGGTCAAAAAAATTGAGATGCGCTCAAACACTAATGATGGAATATCCAACAATACTGAGAGGGGGGTGAATCAATATTGCCTACTTTTTATTTTTAACTTAATCCATATTAATCCCAAATATCAATTATTTAATTAAGAAATACATGATGAACAAAACATTCTTATGAATACATGATTTTATTGTGGAACTGAACTGGGAAAAACCACCAACACTTTTCTATTAACTACAAAATTCCTTTTCTTACAAGTTACATAGAAGGAATTTATTCTTCCTTTTCAATCAGCACCAACTGATTAGGATTCACCCACAACCTTGTTCACCAGCACCAACTGGTAGGAGGCTACGACCCCTTGTTTAGTTAGCTACAAGTGACAAGGAAGCACCAACTCCCTTTGTTCACCAGCACCAACTGGTAGGATTCTTCGACCCCCTGTTTAGTGAGCTACAACTGACAAGGAAGCACCAAATCCCCTACAGGATCCAACTTTCCCTTGCACCACCCAACCACCCTTAGTTTATAATGCAATTCAATATCTTTTGTTCTTCATCAAATTTTACTCATGCAACCATTGTTGTACTTTCTACTTCTCTTCTATAGCCTCTGCTTGTATGGTTTTCTATATCAAGTACTAGATTGCATAACTATTTCTCTCTCTTATTCTATTCTTGATCTTCAATTAGACATTGACAGGAACCTTAGAACGAATAGTTCTTCATCTTGGACTCTAATTTTGTTTTTTATCTTCTAATCTCAACCACAAAGACACACATTTCTCGCCACTTTTTCTTGTTTATATAATATTCAAACTGGTGTGAGATATAAAACATCATGTCCCTTTATTTGAACCATTTTACCTTTTCATTTAAAATGATAATCTAAACTTTAATTAATATCATTTTTTCCGTTTTTTATTCTTTATTCATGTTTTCATGATTTAACTCTCTTTTAATGATGATTGTGTATCAGTTCATTTTTGTCATGATTTGATCACAGACATGGATCGACTCATTATATTGTACCCATGTTTCTACTACATTCTCAATTCACCAAAAGACCATATTCGATCATTTATCAATTATTTGTATTGTTCTGGTGTAACTTTTTGTCGAATGAAATATTTATGAGGCACTCCCTTCAAACTAATTTCATATGACCATAGGCACAGAACCGCAATCTTATTAATCTAAGAAACGTATTATATTCTTCATTTTAAATATCTTATATCATATGACCATCGGTGGTAATCATATGCTAAGCCTAACGAGTTCTTGAGGGATTTATCAAATCAATGTTCACGATTCAATCTTCTGATGAGATGGATGACTGACGAAATTTCTCACTTTGGAACTTTGGGATTTTAAAATTTCAAAACTCCCGATTACGATATCACCGAAACAATTGGACGGTTCATGTTTATTTCACGGAGACAGATCAACGGTCAGGTTTAAACCTTAAACTCATCCTTCCACTGCTAAATCCTACTACTATGACTTAATCATGCATTGAGATGGATGGCCACCATTTTCTCTGGGTCTCCAGACTCTGGAGATATCAAATATCAAACTCCTTCTTTCCTCCATACGTTATTCTTCTCAAGCTGACAAACGACTGATGCATGTCCCTCTTTTGATCAACAGTCGAGATCCTTTCGTGTCTACGGGATTCAGAATCCTTAGGCCTCAACTTTTGTTATAGTATGATCAACAATTGAGAGTACTCCCAAAGCGATCTATCAAATCAAATGACTTATGTCTATTCTAGGATTTCATCATTTGGGACTTCAGAGGTTTCAAATAAACGCTGCTCCATTTTCCTTCAGAGTGATCACCTGCTATGTGAGTCATCAACGATGAAGACCACTTGTTGTCGGTTAACATTTCCACTTACACTATCCTTCCACTTAGTAGATCGACGGTCGAGGACGCTCACAAAGTGATCTCTAGATCGAATGTCTCGTGGCCACTTCGGGACTCCATCATTCAGAACTTCAAGACTTGGGGAAAGTACTGGTGGTATATCTCCCGAAGAAAAAATCTTGGAGTGATGTAAGTTTCCTATGTCACTTGCTTATGTGTCACGAGCTAAGTAATTACCACGTGTCACTCTGATCTGTGATTTGCACATACCCAAAATGTCGATTCATCTTGACACTTGTCATTCTATGATTGTGCCACATGTCTTTGATGATGTATACTATTGACGTGGTCTGGTGACATGGTCTGCCACATGTCCTTGTTGACGTGGTCTGTTGACTAACAACCATGATCCAATGGTCCTTATATGTCCTCTAAATCCGACGGTCCTTATTCACTTCAGATTTTCGAGCTCCGTGTATTTCAAATCTCAAACTAACGGGGTGTAAGTTCCTCGATTCTTTATACCTAAAGTGAATTATGTTCGTTGATCAAGTTTTTTAGATCAACGGTTCGATCTATTTTGCAATGCAGCTCTTATAGATTTCTCCTATCCTTCCACTTTAACACAATCCGACGGCTGACGGGTATCATATTTAATCTGAATCTCAACCTTTTAGCCCCTCTTATCCTATCCTTCTACATTGACATGATAGGATGGCTATGGATATTCTCAAATAAGATCAACAGTCGACGATGATTGCAGAACTACAATTTACGATGATTTAATTTTCCTTTCAATCTTTGCAATCTATCCCTGTCGTAGATTTTGCGATTGCACAGTCATAGATCTTTGAAGCTGTGTGATCTGATGATCTAGACGGATTGCAGGATTGTAACTAGCAAGTGGTTTAATTCTAATTTCGCTCCCTGCAATTCATTCCTTCCGTTGATGGCTTGTAGATCCGATGGTCACGATCTTCCAACAGTTCTCAATATCGGACGACTGCTGAGGTTTATAACTCTGATAGGATAGTTACTGAGCTTATGTTTTTCCTTCTGAGTTTTGATCTCTATTTTTTCTAACCCTCTTGAGCTTTTATCATAGGAACATTGTTGATCCTATCATGATCAACAATAATCACAAATTTCTTTTGTTACCTGATATACTGTGAAATGCGCTCTTCCTTATGAGATTTGATCTTTGATACTATTCACCTCTCCTATTCTCTCCTCCTCCTGAGCTTGTGCTATCGATCTCTGCACACTGTATGCCATCTTCTTCTTAAATGATATACTTGTTTACATCATTGACAATCTCATATGTGGTCAATCATCATTAACAATAGATCATCACATCAAATGTTGACATCAATGACAATATATCCAACAATCTCCCCCTTTTTCATTGATGGAAACACACTAAATTCATATACAAAACTCTCCCTTCGATGATGCTTTCTTATTATGAATTTTTCCTTTTATGAAGTTTCTCTCCCCCTTTGACATCAATGGAAAAGGGTTTCTTCTCCTATGATTTGTCTGTATAAGTACTTCTCTGACCACTAGTAACTCCTCCTACAGACATGTTCTTCCTGTCATAGCTAAATGACTCCTCCTATCAATATACTCTCTCTATGCTTCTGTCTATTCTCCCCCTTTGTTTATGAAAAGTTAGCTCTTCCTAAAAAGGTTTCGTCCCCTATTGATTTACCAACTTTGTATCTCAGTTGATTGGGATATTTGTGTTTCAAATGAGTGGTCTTCTTGATACAAATTTTGTAGTGATAGAGTATTTTCAAGACTTAATCTAATTACTTTATTATTTAATTCTTCCCCTGAATTTTTACTAACTATTTTCCCCCTTTGTTTCTAAAAAGGGTATCTTTTTCTACCAGGGTTTCTCCTCTTGTTATTTCTGCAGGATGTCATGTACCTCATTTTGTACATCAGAACATTCTTGTTGTGGATATTGTTGTCTTAATGAACACAATGCAATTTTAGTTCATATATTTCAAACAACCCTTGAATCTATCCATTGATTCTCATCAAGACTTTTGATGTAACTCTTACTTCCAAAGACCTTGAAGTATTTTACCGAATGAGTTCTTCAAAACCGTGTTCACAAGGAGTTTTACTACTATTAATCCGAAGATGACCTTTGTTCAATATGAGTATTGATGTGCTTACAACTTCCCACCAATATAAATGCTAATTGATGGAATATCCATCAGATAATTTGCTTCATTGAGCATAATCTTTGCGGCTTTCTGGACAAATATCTTTTTTTTTTTAAATCTCTTTTAGAAGGAATTTCAGTGTACCATTAAAATAGGATTGAAATATTTATGAAATAATCATCACTCAATTCTTTTTGTTGTTCCACTGTCGGAGATACATCATCAACGTCATTATTATGTGCACCAAAAGCTTCTTTTTCCTTGTTTTGAGAATATTCCCTATTAGAAGTTTTATCCCCCAAACTCCTATTATTAACTTCATCAATTTTAGGATCAATATTTTCCTCATCTTTCTTATTTGGTAATTGGGATTTTATTTTCCATGTCTTATTATTTACTCTTTTTTTCATATTGTGTGAAGCATTTGTTATTGACTGTCTTCTTGAGTTCCGACAGTCATGGGCTTTGTTACAATATCTACCAAAACTATAGCATCTCATAGTGTAGCAATGTGTAGCAATATGTCCAACATGATTGCAGTTCCAACATCTTATACTGAAGTTGAACCTACCAACTTTTTTTCTTCCATGATGAATACAATCCAAGGATTTATGACCATATACAGTACAAGAAAAACAATAACCATTAAAGACACTCTCATACCTTCTTTGATTAATCCATGAAGGTGTCTCTCTTCTGAACTTGCTTTGAAGTATATGAGTAGCTTCTGGATGTCTTCCATGATCTGATCTTCTAAATTTTGTAGTGTTTCTTTTATTTCTTGAATGTGAAGAACCCGAGTCATACCTACTTTCACTTTTTGCAAATGAAAGAGATGTGTCAGACTTGTCTTCATCTTTTACAAATGAAGGACCTACATCAGATTTCTTAGTGGTACTGATATTTTCCTTATTGAATCCAAGGCCATATTTGTCATTTGGTGAACTATGACTATCCAAGATCTCATCCAAGGTCATGGAGCTATTCAAGAACTTGTTTTGGGTGTCTGACTTCTCAACCTTCTTTATAAGATTCACAACTTCTGCTTCTAGCTCATGATAGGATTCTTCCTTTTTGCCCAACTGGTTCCTTACTACCTCTTCTCTCCTTCTGGCTTCTTCAAGTTGGACTTTAAGATTCACATATTTTTCCTTTAGTTATTTTAGATCTTTATTGATGACTGAGTCTTCCTCTATATCCTTGATAGGAATGTCTTATGTGTATTCTCTTTTAATTTTATACATAGTCATGGGAGGAAGAGAAGATTCTTTGGAGGTATCATCAAAACACATGTCATCAATATGAGTAATATGACTTGAACCTTTAATCATGTGTAATTGTTCATATTCAAGGCCAAATTCGTTTGAAGGAATTCTTTTTATACTGAGAACTTTATCAAGGGCTTCAGTCCCTTTCTTGAATTTTTCAACAATCTTAAGTTGATCCTTTAGTTGTTTACACCTTTGTTTATATTTTCTTAGATCATCCAAAGCACACTCAATCTCAACTTCGAGATTGAATTTTGCCTCAATGTTTGAATATTTTTCAAAATAATCTTCATCATTAGAATTGTTGTAGACTGAACTTTGTTCTGATTGAAATTCTTCATTTGACTTCTCATCTAAGTAGAGGTCTTTTAATTTGTCCTAGAGTTCCTTTGCAGAGTTACATTCACCTATATTCTCTTTGATATCATCAGGTAATCCATCAAGGATTGTATTCATTTCCATTGAGTTACTTTTCTTGGATTTCTTCTGAGTTGGAGTCCTTACTTTGTTTGATGGGAAATAATCAGTGATCATTGAATTCCATCCATCATGTCCCAATGCTTTTAGATGACTTTCCATTCTTGTACTCCAAAATATGTATTCTTCTTTTCCAGGTATTGGATTTCCATTCACAGTGTACATCATTTGGCAATGCATGTGTTCTTAATTTGATCTTCCTTTTAGTTTGTTAGACAGTTATTAAAGGAACCTTCCCTATGATACCAATTGATGGAATATACAGAAATACTAAGAGGGGGGGGTGAATCAATATTTCCTACTTTTTATTTTTAAATTCATCCATACTAAGCACACATATTAATTATTTAACTAAGCAATACATGATGAACAACAAATTCATCTGAACAAAGGATTTTATCATGGAACCCAACTGGGAAAAACCACCAACACTTTTCTATTAACTTCAAAATTCCTTTTCTTACAAGTTACATAGAAGGAAGATATTCTTCCATTTTTATCAGCACCAACTAATCAGGAAGCACCCACACCCTTGTTCACCAACACCAACTAGTAGGAGGCTACGACCCTCTATTTAGTCATCTACAACTGACAAGGAAGCACCAACTCCCTCTGTTCACCAGCACCAAATGGTAGGAGGCTTCGACACCCTTTTCAGTCAACTACAACTAACAAGGAAGCACCAACTCCCCTACAGGATCCAACCTTCCCTTGCACCACCCAACCACCCTTAGTTTATAATGTAATTCAATCTCTTTTGTTCTTCATCGAATTTTACTCATGCATCCATTGATGTAATTTCTACTTGTCTCCTGCAGCCTCTACTTGTATGGTTTTCTATATCAAGTACTGGATTGTATAATTGTTACTCTGTCTTCTATTGGATTACTGAGAGGGAGGGTGAATCAGTAATAAAGAATTTCAATCATTTTTAACCATATAATTCAAGTTTTATATCAATGTACCATTATCATCCAATAACTGCAGAGTAAATAAGCAATGAACAAATGAACAATCATATGCATACATAGTACACCTGTGTTTTACATGGAAACCCAAATCAAGAGAAAACCACATAATTCTTTTTCTTATATTTCTTGAAGAATTACATTCATTGGAAGCACCAACTTCCTTTGTTTTCCAGCTGCAACTGGAAGGAGGCTCCAACCCCCTAGTTTCTTAGGCTACAACCTAAGGGAAGCTCTAACTCCCCAATTATTTGGCTACAACCAGAAGGAGGCTACAACCCCCTATGTTCTCCTGCTACAACTAGAAGGTGGCTACAACCACCTGTCCTTGCCTCGTCCTGCCACCCTGAAGTAGAAGTAGAATGATGGAACTATTGTCAACCTGTCAATGTGAGATATACCATTGTAAACTTGTACCAATAAATGTGAACCATGCATCAACCTGTACCTCAACCTATAATCAACCTGTACCATAAACAAGTGCATCAACCATGCACCAACCTGTACCAAACAACTTGTAATCAACCTATACCATAAACAAGTGCATCAACCATGCACCAACCTGTACCAAACAACTTGTAATCAACCTATACCATAAACAAGTTCATACAACCATGTACCAAGTATGTACCAATCATGTGTCAACTAATCATCAACTATGAATCATCAATATGTACCAATATCATCAACTATACACCTCATGTATGTGCCAACTCATTAACTACTTGTCTCAACCATGTACTCAACATGTATATCAACCAAAAGACCTCATCCATTTCATCATAAAAATCTGATTTGTAGCTTTGTAATAGATCTGGTGTATATGATAACATTCCTACAATCCTTTCTTAACTTTAACAACAAGATACTAGCATTTTCATCAAACTTTTCTTTAGTCTCACATGCCTAGTTTTGGATTATTCAACAACCCTAACTTGAAGTAATCATAACTTTGAACATGTAATGTATAAAAATCTGAAACTGATACACAATGTTCTTCAGATTTTTTATGCAATTTGTCCAAGTGTCACTACTTGGAACCTCTAAGAAAAGGAGTTATAGAAAAAATGGCATACCTTGTTGAATTCTGGCTTATTCTAGAGAGCAACCTTGTAGAGAATGTCTCACACAAAATATTTGTTGAATCGATCAGAAAATATTACAAAAAATACTATAGACTGTACTCTAACCAACACATTTGGTTTCACTGAATTTGGATCTGTTATGAAGAAGTTATGATGTTTTTACCTGAAACACTTGTTTTTGACTAGTTTCAGGATTAGCCACAAACCCTAGTTTCCACGGAGTGTAACTCCAAAAATACAATGACCCACAAGCTGATTTTTTTACCACAGATAGTTGGATATGTTTCCTCATTGTAATAGAAATTTCAAGTTATGAATCATTATAGAAACAACATTATGGTGAAAATGGTGACATGACCTGAAAAAAACATACCTTAGAAAGAACCATCAAAAGAATTTATCCTTCCTTGCATTTCAGCCTTCTTTTCTTCACCTTCACTCAGAATTCAGGTTTATATATCCTTGGTTACCTCAGAAACCTATAGATATTCAATATGTTCAAGTGTGATTAAAATGAGAGAGCATTGCCTCTTATTTATACTCTCCAAGTAGCTTCCTTAAAAACATCTTCTAGGTCACTTGGCCCCACTTTCCTTATTTTAGGGATAACCCACTTCTAATTTCTCCATTAAATTTATTATTGAAATAATTTATTTTGTATTCACTTTGAATTATAATACACTCATTACTTCACTTTATTATTTACCTTTTAAAATCTCTTAAACCACATTGACTACTTTGACCTTTTGGGGCTTCTAGATGACATATGGGGGTCTTCCAACTTCGTAAGGCCATAAATCTCAAACCGTGAGGAGTTATGTGATGTTCCACATACCACAAGAAATGGAATGACTTGTACTATCCATATAGAATAATATTATCTGAAAATATATCATAAATCATACCGTTATCCATCAAACAAACTTGGGTTCATTACCCAAACCTTGGGTCTCCAACTTCTCATGGCCATAACTCTCTAACTGTGAGGAGTTATGTGACATTCCACATACCACCAGAAATGGAATGACAAGCAATATCCATATAGGATATTTTACCTGACAAATTCATTGTCCTTCATCTCATTATTCCACAATTAAGCATGGGTTCTCTTACTCTGCAAAGTGTCTTCCCGTGAGGGATTTCACCATAAGGGGACCACTTTGGAGTTCATCCATATTTAATTCTTATCAACCATGACAAGAAAATAATGAGTCATCTTTACATCAAACAATATTGGGTCCATTGGCCAAACCTTTTTCTTGCAGGGCTTTCTTCAAGAGTTGACATCAATGAAAACCAAGCTTAATCAACAATCTCCCCCTTTAGCATTGATGGCAACACTTTGATGCAATACTAAAATCATATTCATCATGCTCCCCCTGGAACCATGCCTCTGTCCTATGTATTTGATAAATCTTCTCCCCCTGGAACCATGCCTCTATCCACTGCAACTGATAAATCTCTCCCCCTTTGTCATCAATGGCAAAGGTATCTTTCCATCCAGGGCTACTTCCTCTGACTGAAATTTCCTCTTATGGTGCTTCCTCATGTACATCTAATACATATAAGATAAGAATTCAAAAAACATTCATTTTGGAGTAGAAATAACTCCAAGTATTTGGCAAAGATATTCAAAGGCTTCCCGTCGAAGTGGTTTTGTAAAGATGTCTTCCACTTGTTATTTTGTGCCCACATACTCAACTCTGATGTTTTTTTCTGCAACCTATTCCCGTAGAAATTGATACTTGATTGGAATATGCTTCATCTTGGAGTGCATCAACAGGTTTTTGAGATACTAATGGCATTTGTAATATCACAATATATTGGAATGGGCTCATCATACTCAACCTGTATATCTGTCAAAGTTTGTTTCATCCAAAGAACCTGTGTACAACATGTTGATGTTGCAATACACTTTGCCTCGGTTGTAGATAGAGATACTGATGATTGTTTCTTCCTTAGCCATGATACCAAACACTCACCTAAGTAGAACACTGCTCTACTAGTTCTTCATTGGTCATAAATACAACCTGCCCAATCTGCATCTATGTAGGCAATAAGTGATAGATCTTTTCCTTTTGGATACCATAATCCAAACTCTTCTATTCCTTTGAGATATCTAAAAATCCTCTTTACTGCTAATACATGTGATTCCTTTGGTACTGCTTGAAATCACACCACCTGTCCAACTGCTTGCATTACATATGGTCTGGATGTTGTCACATATAGTAGGTTGCCAATAATTGACATGTATTGTCTTTGATCTATAGACTTCGAATCATCATCTTTTCTCAACTTACAACTAGCTTGCATGGGAGTGATAGTTGGTTTCCAATCTTTCATTCCGAACCTCTTTAGCATTTTTCTGATATACTTGGTTTGAGAAATAAAAATTCCTTGGCTGCTTTGATGTATCTGAAGTCCCAAAAAGAAGGATAGTTCTCCAAGTAACGACATTTCAAATTCATTATGCATGTCTTTTGCAAATTTCTGGCTTAACCTATCATCATCACTACCAAAAATAATATCAACATAAAATTCAATTAATAAAATATTACGTTGACTTACCTTGATGTAGAGGTTGTTGTCTACACCTCCTTTTCTGAACCCCCTGTTGTAAATACTTATCTAGTCTAGAGTACCATGCTCTAGGAGTCTATTTTAGACCATACAAGGCCTTCTTTAATTTACACAATCTGTGTTCTCTGACAGTTGAAATCCTTTTGGTTGTTCAATGTATACTTCTTCTTCAAGTTCCCCATTCAAAAAAGATGATTTTATGTCCATTTGGTACACTTTAATATTTTTGGAGAATGCATAAGCTAAAAGCAAACAGATTTCTTCCATTCTAGATACTGGGGAAAATGTCTCTTCAAAGTCAATTCCTTCAATCTGTGCATATCCTTTACATACCAATATAGCTTTGTTCCTTGTAACCTGTCCATCTTCATTCAATTTCTTCTTGAAGACCCACTTTGTGTCGATCACATTCTTATTCTTTGGTCTTGGAACTAGTTCCCAAGTGTCATTTTTCTCTATTTGATCCAATTCTTCATTCATGGCCTTCTTCCAAAATTCATCCTTTTTGTCTTCTTCAAAACAGTTTGGTTCAATTGTAGATAAGAGTGCTAGGTGTGTTTGTTTTGTTGAACAGATTTTCTTCTAGTCTCAACTCCTGCATCCTTGTTTCCAATAATCTGATCTGAAGGATGATTCTTCTGTACTCGTTTGCTAGGTGTCTTTGGAGATAATTGTTGAACTTTCTCTTCTATTTCTATTGGAATCTCTTCATCTTCCTCTTCTACTTCATCTTCTGCTTCTTCTTCGAAAAGTTGTTCCATTGATTTGTTTTCTTCTTCCTTTGATTCTGGTCTGCCTGTTTCATCAATTGTTACGTTGATGCTTTCTACAACTTTGTTTAATCTTAGATTGTAACACTTGTATGCTTTCCTTGTACTTGAGTAACCAACAAGTATTCCTTTGTCCACACGAGAGTCAAACTTTCCCATTATGCCATCTTCTCTTCTGATGTAGCATTTGCTTCGAAAAACTCTGAAGTGCTTCACATTTGCTGGTCTTCCTTTCCATAGCTCATAGGGAGTTTTATCAGTGTTGTTTCTGAGCATTACTTTGTTTTGAATGTGAACTTTTGTATGCACTACCTGTGTCCAAAATATATCTATCAATTTGTAATCCATTAGCATTGTTTGAGAGATTTCCTGTGTAATTATCATCCATTACGATAATGTTCCTTTGTCTTTGAACCACTCTATGAACCAATATATGAATCCATGCTCTCGTCCACTATCATATATCTATCCAAACCTACTAAGTTTTCTTACAAATCCATCTTTTTCCATACTATCCAAGACTCTACTTTCGCAACTGTCCATAATGCTAACCCATTTATCATTATACTATCAAACTATACTCTTGATAACTGATTTCTCTAAATATCTCTTTTCAAACTCTGCAAGCTGCTTGAAGGATGGTTCTTTGGTCTATCACAGCTATCGCATAGACTCCCCCTTTCTAATATTCATATTACTTGGGATTCTCTAAGCTGGATGGTTTAGAACAATTCCTGCTCTGATGTGTATTCATCATCATCTTCATTGGTAGATTCATCAACATCTTCATTGGTAGATTCATCATCATCTTCATTGGTAAATTCATTATCTCTCTCGGCTCTAACTTCTTTCTTTCCATTTGTGGATTCATCTTTCACTACAATGTCTGAAAGTACAATCTCTTGAACCTTTTCCTTATTTACCTGTCCTTCCTTTCTTTAAGTTATTTTACAAACCTTTCTGTATTTGACATCTTTCCTTTTCTCTGTAGAATTTTCTTCATCTCATTTTATTGTCAATCTTGCGATCTCTGGTACCTGGTCTTTTTTCACCTATTCTTCCTGTTTTCTTATCCATACTTTATTATATCTGATATTAGTATTCTCTTTCATGGAAGTATCGATCATGCTTCTACAATCACAGGCTATGTGTCCATAGTTATGACATTTGTAACACTCAATGTTACATGCGACCACATAGGCACGGTCTTCTTGAACATTTCTTTTATAATCCCTGCAATCTGCAACCTTATGTCCAAAGTTAGTACAATAAAAATAATGACCATAAAATAAATTTTCATGCCTGGGAGTGAATGATCTTTTTTGTGGCATAGTCCTTCTGAATTTTTTCTTTGACTGATCATGATCATGATTGAAGATTCTTTGTGGCTTGAACATGGATGGTATCCTTGAAGATGTATCTTTAATAGTTTTCTTAGATTATGGTTGACCATGATTCCTTCCTTTGAGTACTTCTTCATAACTCTTTCTATTTTCTTCATTCTTATTTTCTAGCAACAGAGAGTGCTTCTCTTCATTCTCTACAACTGATGTGGATGTTTCTGTCTCTTCAACTTTCTTGTTGAGCTTGACAATTTTGACTCTTAGTATGACAACTTCTTCTTCAAGATTCTCAACCTCTTCTTTTTTCTTCATTATATAAGACTTCATGACCTCTTATGTTCTCTTTTCTTCTTCAAGTTGGATTTTCAATGCAATTATTTCTTCTTCCAGTCTTCTCTCTTCTTGACCAAACTCTTCCTCAAGTTGGTTTAAGTCATTGGTTCTTTCCTTGAGATGATCCATCAATATATTTTCTCTCTTTTTTGCGTCTTCCTTTTGTGCTGCTATGTTGGCTTCTAAACATTTCTTTTGATATTCTAGATTTTCTTCAATTCTTCTGGCCTCTTCTAGTTGAACTCTTAAATTCTTGATGACCCGTTGATCCTTTTTGGAACCTTGAACACTTTGTTTTTTCTTCATCAATTCTTTCTTGGATGACTTGTTTTCTTCTCTTTCTTTCCTTAGATATTTAATTGCACTGATCAATTTTTCTTTGTAATCAACTTCTTCTTCATCATACTCTTCCTCTTCTGAATCTGTTTAACATGATGAGCATCTTTCTTCTTGTTATGTATGTGCATCTTCTTTGGAATTTTATGAATCTACGATGGGTGAAGAATATATTTCATGTAAATTATCCCAAAGTTCTTTGGATGATGAACATTTACCAACCTTTTCTCTTACCAGTTTAGGTAATCCTTCCTAGATGAAATCCATTGCTATTTTTTTATTCTTCTTAAATTCATTATTGGCTGCAGTCTTTTCCCTTTTTGAACTATCATATCCTGTAACAACTGATAGCCAAATATAATGTCCCCATGCTTGTAAAAATACTTTCATCCTTCCGCTCCACATCTCATACTTAAAACCATTCTGACCATTAAACATTGGTACTCCATTCTCAGAATAATCCATTATCTCCTTCCAGTGGTTAAATTGTTTCTTGAAGGAACCTTTCTCTGAAACCAATTGTTGGATTACTGAGAGGGGGGGTGAATCGGTAATAAATAATTTTAATCATTTTTAACCATATAATCCAAGTTTTATATCAATGTAGCATTATCATCCAATAACTGCAGAGTAAATAAGCAATGAAAAAATGAACAATCATATGCATACATAGTACACCTGCGTTTTACGTGGAAACCCAAATCAAGAGAAAACCACAAAATTATTTTTCTTATATGTCTTGAAGAATTACATTCATTGGAAGCACCAACTTCCTTTGTTTTCCATCTACAACTGGAAGGAGGCTCCAACCCCCTAGTTTCTCAGGATACAACCTAAGGGAAGATCCAACTCCCCAATTATTTGGCTACAACCAGAAGGAGGCTACAACCCCCTATGTTCTCCTGCTACAACCAGAAGGTGGCTACAACCACCTGTCCTTGCCCCGTCCTGCCACCCTGAAGTAGAAGTAGAATGATGGAACTACTATCAACCTGTCACTGTGAGATATACCATTGTAAACATGTACCAATAAATCTGAACCATGCATCAACCATGCATCAACTTGTACCTCAACCTATAATCAACCTGTACCATAAACAAGTGCATCAACCATGCACCAACCTGTACCAAACAACCTATAATCAACCTGTACCATAAACAAGTGCATCAACGATGCACCAACATGTACCAAACAACCTATAATCAACCTGTACCATAAACAAGTGCATCAACCATGCACCAACCTGT
>ML823124.1:97323-107349 GCA_009831015.1 Picea engelmannii
TCTTATCTGGTGGCAAAGCAAGCTGCAAAAAGGAACACAAGATGTGGGTAAGGTATTTCCATCATGGAAGAATTTTATTTCTGCACTTAGGAAACAGTTTTATCCTTTGGGTTATAAAGAAAAAGCAATCATTGAATGGCAATATTTAAAGCTAAGAAAAGGACAATGAGTGCAAGAATACACCGATGGATTTAGAAAAATGGCATTAATGTTAGACATTCCTGTGCAAACACAAGAAACCCTTATGAAGTATATAGGTGGTTTGCCTGCGCATATTAGAAATACTGTTTTCATGTTTGGACCCACTAACCTTGATGAGGTTTCTGTTCAAGCTACGTATATTGAAGCAAGGAAAGCAGGTGTGTCAGGGGAATCGTCGTTTTCAAAGAAAGATGATAAGAGGAAAAGGCATGGCAATGGAAAGAATGCAAATGCCATGACAAAGAAGGAAGGAAAACCCTCTTGCAAGCATTGCAAGAAAGAGGGACATGATGAGGACAAATGTTGGCAGTTTCATCCCGAGAAGAGGCCAAAGTGGTTCAAAGAAAAGAAGGGAACGCAAATAGTGGAAACAAAGACATCAAAGCCTACAGACTTGGGATCGGATTCAGGTGATGAATCTAATATTTCATTGGTTGGTATGACATGTAAATTTGGTGAAGACATTGATTGTAGAAGCAAGTTGTTTCATATAAGAGTAATCATGTGACACACTAAGATAGACACACTAATCGACAGTGGATCTCAATCTAATCTAATCTCAGAAGAATTAGTTAAGAAATTGGGATTAAAAACACAAACTCATCATAAGCCTTACACACTTAAATGGATAAGCAATCATCATCAGATGCACATAACAAAGCAGTGCACAATCAAATTTGTAATTTTGTCTAAGTATGTGGATGAAGTAACTTGTGATGTTGTGTCGTTAAAAGAATGTGGAATGGTCTTAGGTAGTCCGTACTTGTATGATCGTAAGGCAATCTTCTACAGAACAAAGAATCAGTATCAATTCACTAAAGAAGGTCATGATTATGTGATACATGCTCATCATGTTAAAGCAAGTAAAACACTTCAAACAATGGAACAATTAACGAAGGCAATGCAAGCATGCGACAAACCAATAATTGTTTCAAATGAAGTAATAGATCTTAAGCAAGAACAAGACTGGTTTTTGAATGGAAAATCAATCATAATTTGCTTCAAGATAAGCTCATGTCATGCAAATACTTCAAGTATATCAGTTCATTTGCAGTCGTCTTTTTGATGTTGTCATTAGCAATGTTTTCTACATGGATGATAGTGGCTTCGGTAAGATGTAACAGGGTTCAAATGGCTAACAATATACTGTCAGTTGTCATGATTGTGTTACAGTTGATATTGATGAGACAGGTGCACAGGACAGAGTTCAGAGACAGAGAGCAAGTCGGGTGGCCTATCCCGAGCTTGTTGACTGGTCAGTAACCTTTTGAGGACCAAAAGGTCTTTTTGTGGGGAGGTGTGATCCGAAATCGGATCTAGAAGCCTGATAGGGCTTGAAAAATGCTCAAAAATGAAAATGCTCGGAATGTGACGAAACCTATGTCATTTCGTCCATCTTGTATTCCTGATTCCGGTGGTATATTTACTTTGTCAAACAGAGTCCGTATGGAGAAGATGTCGCGTTTTGTCCGAAAATTCAAACAGGTAAAAAAATGGGATGACTGTACAGTCCACGTGTCATGACCGTACAACTGATGTGGTAGTGCTGTACAGTTGACATGGCGTTTCTAGAATGCAACATGTGGCAGCATCGGATGACGACACGTGGTAGCACCAGGAGGCGACACGTGTCAAGCAGATTCGAGCGTACGGAGGTACAGTTGGACCAATACTGAGGTGACACGTGTCACCACTGAAAGGGTGACACGTGGCAGGGTGATTTCAGCAGCTGACGTGGAAGGCTGACGCGGAAAGTGACAGGGCAGTACGGACAGATTGACGTGGCATGCACGTGGATGAATCAACAGTTGACAAGTGTCAGGTTATGGTTGGTTGGTAAGGTGCCACGTGGCCCAGTCACAGGCTACCACGTGGCACCATATGATTGGTTTTCGGTTTAGTGTTATGTAAAATTGTTTTGGTATGTTGTCAAGGATTGAACCCGAGACTTCCGAGTGGCCGAAAGGACTGGCAAGGCTGGGCTAGCCACCCGCCCCACCAGTGGTTCTTGTTATTTGATCGGCGTATATTGTATTTATTTTGAAACAAAGGTTCAAACGGCAGGAAAAAGGGCTGGGGCTTAGCCCCAGCCCTCCACGCCAACACACAACCATACCATATGCTTAGGGGTCTATTCCATAATAGACGCACATGGTTATAACCCACAGGCCTATCCAAACGCCAATAGAACCGGAGTTGAACCAAAAGGACGCGGGTGGTTAGCCCGTGATTCCATGCCATGCGCCAATGACTGGGGGTTGGAGCCAATGGGAAAGGGCCAGCGCATGGGCGCTCGACCACATGCCATCCCATATGACCACGAATTAAAGTACATGTTCCAAGGAAGGGGGCTAGTGCCCAAATTAAACCAAAAGTGGGTTTTATATAACAAAATTTGGTTTTTTGTTTATTATTATACCTATTATTAGCAGATTTCTTCCATTTTTGGGGGATATTGGGCATTTTTGGAGGCCAGATTCTTGGAAGAAGTTGGAGCTGAGCAACCAACTCCAAGGCTATATAAGCCAGGCCTATTTGAAGCCATGGGAAGTCATTCAAAGTAGAGTTATGCTGAAGAAAAGCCAAGCCAAAGTCAGTTTGATGCAGGGAAGCCTTTGAGGAGGAGACACTGTCAGATCGTTTCTGGGAGCTTGGAATGTCCATTTTGCATTTCGTTTTCTTTGCAGGGTTCTAGAGATCTTGGAGAACAAGACTAGATCAGTCTTGTAGCCATTTGGCATTGCAGCAATGTACTTTTTAGCATTTGATCAGAAATAAAGAAGCCTCCCCCACAAAGAAAAGGCTCGGAGACGTAGGCAAAAGTTGTGCCGAACTCCGTTATCAACCTGCGTGTTTATGGTTTGCTGTCTATTATTCATTTCAGATATGCATATGTGTATTTGACTGTTATAATTCGTCTTCTTTCCTCATTCTTTCACTAAATTCTCAAATGGTTAATTAACACATGCAAAATTAAAAATCAACCATAGTCATTTAAAAGATCCTACGGATCATTTAATAATTGGTAAGAATCCATATGTCCATATGTTATTTCTTTAGGGACTTTAAAATTATGCAAGGTTGTACCAATGGCATCTAGTAAGATAGGTAATAAAGATTTGTAATGACCACATGAACTCCACATGTTGCAAGGCTACACCTAACTTATTAAAATTTGACACATTTTTTCACTTTCTCACACAAAAAGTCACTCTTCACTCACATAATTTCCTCTCAAATTGTGGAGGTTGAAGTAGGTTTCCTTGAAAACGATTCTGAAACATCCCACTATTTCTTAAAGAAATTATCCACACTCGCTTAACTCAAACGAGATTGGTTCACACCCCCAATCTCTCAACAAAACACATCTAAATTTTTTCTAAAAACTCACTAAGTTTTCCTCCATAAGAGATGCCAAAAGAAAACTTTAGTCAAGGTAGGATCTCGGGGGTAGGCATCAAAATAACACCCCGTTATCTGGTTCTCACATCTTCAAACATTAGAAGTTGACAAATAGGGAACTTTAAAATCCTGCAAGTCAAATATTCCTAACACCATAAGGAAAGGATATACCCGTGAAGGGTCGAAGGCTAAGTTCCGATTGTTTTGTATGTCACCCCTTGAGTCACCCAACTCTTGTAAGGGATCCAATCCATGACCCATTTCTGAGGCCAAAAATCTAAATGTCACACTTTGACCAAGGTACCTAGTAGCGAAAATTTTAGGACATCTACCCAGGTGGCAATTGTGGGCTACAATTTCACCTTGATCATATTTTGTGTGTCTATTGGGAAATATCACCATCTCTTTTGGGATATGCACCCTCTACCCCTCATTATAACTAATTGTTTCATCCTTCACTAGTTCCTCTTTTGGTGTCTTGAAACCCCACTGTTGAGTGCTATTGGAAGGTCCAATTCTATTTGAGAGGAAGGACATTATGTATTTATAGGACACGAGCATTTTTTTTCTTTGTTCTCCCATGTGGACAAAATCCACCTACCCACATGTATGCTTCTTTTAAATTAATTTATGTATGATGCTCATTTGATTACATACGATTGCGAGATATATTGTGAAGGTCCAAATTATACAAGTCTCTTGTTCATTAATTACTCTCATCACCACTTACACACATTCACTTTGATATTTGAACATCATAGGGGACCCACATAATCCCCATCGTTCCATACGCTTGCAAAATCTCCCTCCTATCCTAGGAAGAATTCCTAGTCTTTCCAACTCACCAGCTCAACCGTCTCACACCCCTGTGAGTGCCACTATTTTTTGATCAAATATTCTTAGTTCCACCTTAATTGGGTCCACTTCCCAAGGCCATCCATATACTAGCTCTCCTTCACAAGGAGTAAGGGGGGGAATTTCCTCTCAAGGGAGAAGTACAACCCCATCAAATCCCCCTCAAGGATCAGGTCCACTACTTGCTCACACCATGGCTGGAACCAATCCTCCACTGCCACTCCACATGACATATTTGGCGTCCCTCAACATTCTGAATTTGAGTAATCTCATGAATGAATATATATTGCATGACCCCACATGGCCCAATATGCCTACCAAACTACCTTCAGACATTCCCAAGTTTGAAGGAAAACCGAGGGAAGATCCCACCAACAATATCATGACCTTCCACTTATGTTGTTCTTCAAACAAAATCATGGAAAAATCCATTCATTTAAATTTATTTCAGTGGACACTCACAGGTCCATTAGCAAAATGGTGTGTGGATGTAAAATTAGGGTCCCATGTGACTTTTGAATCCTTGGAAAAAACATTTTTGACCTTATTTCAACTACTAGTTCGTCATGACAATGGTATAGAAATGCTCTCTAAGTGTAAACAAACCTCAACCACACATATCACCAACCACATTCATGAATGACATCGGTGACATATTTTATGCAAAGACGAAACCACCAAAGAACAATGCCTCGATTGGTTTCTCAAATCACTCATCTCTATCCTTGCCAAATATGTGGCCTCCACATTCCCCCAAAATAAAGAAGAAGCCATCAAAAAGGATCAATAGTATGACCTCATTTATGATCAGTTAGGTTACTTATACACAGTACTATCAGACACCACGAGACCCATACCATTCAGCCAGGACAAACCTGGTATGTCTCATGCGGTGGATGGATTAATCGGTACCACAACACACCATAATCCATACATCGAACCACAAACCATGTATGGTACATCCAAATATCCACTGATGTATGGAGGTTCATATTACTACCCTCCTCCCCCTTACCAACAACCATATGATTTGGCTCCCCCTCCACCCATGAGTGGACCCTTGTCGACACCCATGATGCACCTGACCTCTCAACCAAGTTCAGTTATTCCCTCTACCTCAACTTATAACATGGGAACTAGTGAAAGCGTTGCACCTTCCCATGCACCCTATGGTTCATTGCCACAAAATAATCCATACTTTCCATTTCCTATTCCTCCACAACTGCTTACTCATCCACAAGGAAAACCACACGTTGGGGTTAACTTTGTTCAACCCTCTTCCATTCCACAATTTCAATTTTTTTAACAACTGAATACGACAAATCCAACCCATCAGCTGAATAATGACAAAAAGAAAGGAAAAAAACAAAATAATAATAACTCAGGACCACGGGGAAATAACCCCCAACAAAACCAACATGTTGGGGGCAACTAGAACTAGGGTACCCAAAACCCCCAAGGGGGAAATAAAAACAAACACCAAGGGATAAACAACACCACCTCCGGACGAAATTCCCTTGTTCTCTTTGCTGTGAGCATGGTCATTATACTCACCACTTTCCCCAAATTTCTAACTTGAAATCAATGAAAGATCCCATGAATGTGCCACGTCCTCTAATGTTGCCTGCCCCTCAGCAGACCCCACAACAATATTTGCAACAACCACCCCCGGCTATATTGAAAAACCCAATTCCACACCAAGGTATGATGAATACCCAGTAGGAGATACATCCTTCCCCACCACAAATGGGACAGTATCAACTCCCTGGAAATCTAGTGGATCACAATATCCTCCTCACTAGTGAAGAAGAAATTCTTCTGCAAACGCACAATCGTTAATACAGCATGACCCCTGAATCTACTCCCACTGCTTAGAAAGAAGATCTAGCTACAACCAGACAACCCTTGATGATTCCACACCCTAACACTGAACCCCCCATTCGTATTCCTCGCATCCCATTACGATGGAATGTCAACAACCCTCAGGCTAGGGTGGCACACAATTACAGTTTGGTCAATGACTTGGTGCAATCTCTTGTAGCCATGTCGGTATTGGAGGTCCTCCAAACCTGTACCACTCAACGGAAATCCTTTCTTTCCACCTTGGGGGAAGTGGACCCTGCTGATACTAGACTCGTCACATTTGATCTAGATTGTGGGGAACCTCGTCTCCCCGCTTTGGTAGCTTTCTAGATACTAGTAAAAATTTGAAACATCATAGTTCGTCGATGCATCATTGATGAAGGTGCATCCACATGCATCATGTCCAAAATTGTATGGAAAAAACTTGGCTCCCCTAAGAGAATATCATCTTCCATCACTTTGAGAGCTTATGATGGATGACCATCCTCTCCTGAAGGGATCTTTCAAAATGTCTCCATTGAACTCGAGGGAAAAACCATCCTTATCAAAATTGAAGTTATCGACACCCTGCTCAATTACAACATCTTTTTTTGATGTAGCTACATGTACGTGATGAAGGCCATGACCTCTTCTGTGTTTCAAATGATGATGTTCCCCTATAATGGGAAAATCATCACCATCGACCAAGTTTCATATTACAAGCCTAACCACTCCTCCAACATTGATAACATCCTACCTCTTGTCTACAGTAGTTCTGATGCATACCCACTCATGGAGATGAGCCCAATAATTTTCAAAGACCCATCCTTGTTGGGGGCATACCATGGAGCACCACCACTCATACATCACTCAGCACAAGTGTGTGTCATATCCTCCAATGGAACTGAAACTAGAGATACCATTCCTCCTACCAAGGCTTCTTCACCCCCTGAAGTTCCACTAGTTGACAAAATACTACCTCAAGAGTTCCCTGAGAGGACCACCACACCACTTATCATGGATCTCCCCCCTCTCCATGGGAAAATACCAATTTTGGAGACAGTCCCCCAGTCCATTACCCACATTCCATTTTTCTACCCCCCACCTAGAGTCGAAGCATTCCAGGTAGTTGCAATGCTTACCTTTATGAACATGGTACTCACCATCCATGTATGGTAACTACATCCACCCCATATGGTTCCTCAACCATCCCTCCCTCAGTAAGAGGGAATCTCGATGCATATCCCGGTACTAACTCTGTCCATGCCACCCTCACCCCCAATTGCCAACACCACTGCTACGGCTGGGGGAATATAGAAGAAGAAAGATCCCATCGCTCCACTACCTCCCCGAGTTTAACTCCCTTGTGCCTTATGTGAAAGAAAAGGACACCCCACTCACAAATTTCCTTCTCTTGTCGAGCTATGCATTTTTATCCAGCTTCCTCAAGCACCTCTTTTACTTGCCACTCCACCAAGTACATCCCCCGCTACTACGGAGTCATCAACCACATGCAAACAAAATATACGAACCAATTTCACCAGTTCCATATGCACAAAATATGGGCATTACACTCATCATTTCCCATCTATCCCATATGTCCTATACACATTAGTTGTAGAACGCCACATATATCTTCCTAAGATTCCTCTGAAACTCCATACCAATTCTCCCATGAACTTAATTCATTATATTTCTTCATCAGTCCTTGAGAAAAGGGGAGGTCCATGTCCTCCAACCAAACTACCTCCCAATCTCCCATAGTGTCGATGCAACTGGGATGGAATTATGGACCCATCATCCATATATAAGCCCTTTCCCCACTTTCGTTTTTTGGTATAGGAGCTCAGAGTCTCTGTTTTTCGATCCATATTCATCCACGGGATCAATATCCCACCGCCTACACAGTCACATTCCTTGGGTCACCATCTGTACTTGTCCCCGAGGGAGCATTTTTTTTTTTCACATCATGCCTATTTACGCATGCTCATGTTCAAAATTATCAAATAATTGTTATATGTTCTTTATCTTCAGATATTGTTCACGATGGTTATTTAGTTTTAATGTGTGCAGGTACTTGGTCATCACAAACCCACGCAACCTCTTCAGGTATATGATTGACACTAGCATGTAACCATTCCCTATGAATATCAATTGCATCTCCCAGTCACACCCTCTGAAATTTTCCTATAGGATCCTCACATCTAGCTCTGTAGTAATATCACCTCTGCTACATTTCGGTACTGTCACCCAGTAGCACCCTTCCCCACATGAGTTGTCCCATTCATATTCCCCCTTGGAATGTTGACACTCATGCTTCTTTCAGCCCCTAGGGATGGGACTTCCTATAATATTACGCATTTTCGAGAATCGTCCACATACTCCTTCTCCTCATTTTGATAGCTTTCCCAATGGACTCCCATGATATCTCATCACAGTTCTATTTTGAATGCACCTCCGCAATATCATTAACGCTCCATTTCATCCACAATCAGTTTTCCCATCTGCAGAATACCCTCCATTAATTTACCTCATATAGAAACCCACCCATGGGTCCCCCACCATCCACCAGTTCTCCACGCAACTTGCACCCTCACAGGCCAAGCCATCTTGCACTGGGGAACTCATTTCTGTATTTGTACACTCATCCCAAATTATTCTTTATTCATTTGGTAATTGTAAAGAGCCTTTGTTTCTATCATTTACTGAGCTTTTTGTTGTCACCCTTGACGACCGTCTTTTCCCGGCAAAGAAACCCATGTCTCCATTGGTTGGGGAATTCACTATCCTCTAATCATGTTAACATCGTCCATAAACCCTGAGTATCCCACATTCCATGTACCCCTGATCTATGATTTTGTTTATTTTTTCACGCCTCTGGCACAATTTAACCCCATTTCTAGTCATCCCTCTGACACTAGATACCATTTCATGGTTGATTCCAATCATCCCTCAAATATACCCCCAACCAAGGGCAGTTTCGAGTCTCACTACATATTGACTTCGTTCATGTTCCTTATCATTTCCTGATATTATCCAGTGGATTTCATGAAGCCCTTTTTCTTCTTAGAGTCGCATCTCCCTCTCTGTCGACATCAACACAGTTTCCAAAAGGGAAACAATATATTGACTCTCATTTCCTTTACAATGTGGAATCTCATACGGCACAATGAGAACCATAATTTCTCTTTGTTGTCATTGACCCCCATGACATTCGACTTCAACACACTCTCATGTTACGGTGGGTCTTACTATGCGACTATTGCAGTTTTTTTATACTAGCCAAAGACCTTTGGATTTTTTAGGCCATCAATGCCTACGAGTCATTGACACTTCTTATAGTCGTCCTTGCCTATGTTTAGAATATTTTCACCATCATAATTTTCATCTGTCATTATCAAAACACCTCGGAGGGCACTGCAGTTATCTACATTAGCATACAACTTCAGTTACTATCTTACATTTTTTGAGTTACATGACACAAGCATGGGGCATGCCCGCCTCATTTGTATACAACTTTTGTTTCTCTCCCTAGAGAAAGGTTTGGGTCCCACAGTTTCCCCTCTCCCTCCGATGGATCGATCTTGCAGTTCTTATCATCACTCTTCTTTACAATGGTACTCTCAGTAGAAGAAACATTGATCTATTTGGGCTATACGTATTCTCCTAACCTCACACATCAGGGGGCATCTGTTATTACTAAAATTTCATTCGCAATATCATAAG
>ML823124.1:107449-124048 GCA_009831015.1 Picea engelmannii
TCAACCATAGTCATTTAAAAGATCCTACGGATCATTTAATAATTGGTAAGAATCCATATGTCCATATGTTATTTCTTTAGGGACTTTAAAATTATGCAAGGTTGTACCAATGGCATCTAGTAAGATAGGTAATAAAGATTTGTAATGACCACATGAACTCCACATGTTGCAAGGCTACACCTAACTTATTAAAATTTGACACATTTTTTCACTTTCTCACACAAAAAGTCACTCTTCACTCACATAATTTCCTCTCAAATTGTGGAGGTTGAAGTAGGTTTCCTTGAAAACGATTCTGAAACATCCCACTATTTCTTAAAGAAATTATCCACACTCGCTTAACTCAAACGAGATTGGTTCACACCCCCAATCTCTCAACAAAACACATCTAAATTTTTTCTAAAAACTCACTAAGTTTTCCTCCATAAGAGATGCCAAAAGAAAACTTTAGTCAAGGTAGGATCTCGGGGGTAGGCATCAAAATAACACCCCGTTATCTGGTTCTCACATCTTCAAACATTAGAAGTTGACAAATAGGGAACTTTAAAATCCTGCAAGTCAAATATTCCTAACACCATAAGGAAAGGATATACCCGTGAAGGGTCGAAGGCTAAGTTCCGATTGTTTTGTATGTCACCCCTTGAGTCACCCAACTCTTGTAAGGGATCCAATCCATGACCCATTTCTGAGGCCAAAAATCTAAATGTCACACTTTGACCAAGGTACCTAGTAGCGAAAATTTTAGGACATCTACCCAGGTGGCAATTGTGGGCTACAATTTCACCTTGATCATATTTTGTGTGTCTATTGGGAAATATCACCATCTCTTTTGGGATATGCACCCTCTACCCCTCATTATAACTAATTGTTTCATCCTTCACTAGTTCCTCTTTTGGTGTCTTGAAACCCCACTGTTGAGTGCTATTGGAAGGTCCAATTCTATTTGAGAGGAAGGACATTATGTATTTATAGGACACGAGCATTTTTTTTCTTTGTTCTCCCATGTGGACAAAATCCACCTACCCACATGTATGCTTCTTTTAAATTAATTTATGTATGATGCTCATTTGATTACATACGATTGCGAGATATATTGTGAAGGTCCAAATTATACAAGTCTCTTGTTCATTAATTACTCTCATCACCACTTACACACATTCACTTTGATATTTGAACATCATAGGGGACCCACATAATCCCCATCGTTCCATACGCTTGCAAAATCTCCCTCCTATCCTAGGAAGAATTCCTAGTCTTTCCAACTCACCAGCTCAACCGTCTCACACCCCTGTGAGTGCCACTATTTTTTGATCAAATATTCTTAGTTCCACCTTAATTGGGTCCACTTCCCAAGGCCATCCATATACTAGCTCTCCTTCACAAGGAGTAAGGGGGGGAATTTCCTCTCAAGGGAGAAGTACAACCCCATCAAATCCCCCTCAAGGATCAGGTCCACTACTTGCTCACACCATGGCTGGAACCAATCCTCCACTGCCACTCCACATGACATATTTGGCGTCCCTCAACATTCTGAATTTGAGTAATCTCATGAATGAATATATATTGCATGACCCCACATGGCCCAATATGCCTACCAAACTACCTTCAGACATTCCCAAGTTTGAAGGAAAACCGAGGGAAGATCCCACCAACAATATCATGACCTTCCACTTATGTTGTTCTTCAAACAAAATCATGGAAAAATCCATTCATTTAAATTTATTTCAGTGGACACTCACAGGTCCATTAGCAAAATGGTGTGTGGATGTAAAATTAGGGTCCCATGTGACTTTTGAATCCTTGGAAAAAACATTTTTGACCTTATTTCAACTACTAGTTCGTCATGACAATGGTATAGAAATGCTCTCTAAGTGTAAACAAACCTCAACCACACATATCACCAACCACATTCATGAATGACATCGGTGACATATTTTATGCAAAGACGAAACCACCAAAGAACAATGCCTCGATTGGTTTCTCAAATCACTCATCTCTATCCTTGCCAAATATGTGGCCTCCACATTCCCCCAAAATAAAGAAGAAGCCATCAAAAAGGATCAATAGTATGACCTCATTTATGATCAGTTAGGTTACTTATACACAGTACTATCAGACACCACGAGACCCATACCATTCAGCCAGGACAAACCTGGTATGTCTCATGCGGTGGATGGATTAATCGGTACCACAACACACCATAATCCATACATCGAACCACAAACCATGTATGGTACATCCAAATATCCACTGATGTATGGAGGTTCATATTACTACCCTCCTCCCCCTTACCAACAACCATATGATTTGGCTCCCCCTCCACCCATGAGTGGACCCTTGTCGACACCCATGATGCACCTGACCTCTCAACCAAGTTCAGTTATTCCCTCTACCTCAACTTATAACATGGGAACTAGTGAAAGCGTTGCACCTTCCCATGCACCCTATGGTTCATTGCCACAAAATAATCCATACTTTCCATTTCCTATTCCTCCACAACTGCTTACTCATCCACAAGGAAAACCACACGTTGGGGTTAACTTTGTTCAACCCTCTTCCATTCCACAATTTCAATTTTTTTAACAACTGAATACGACAAATCCAACCCATCAGCTGAATAATGACAAAAAGAAAGGAAAAAAACAAAATAATAATAACTCAGGACCACGGGGAAATAACCCCCAACAAAACCAACATGTTGGGGGCAACTAGAACTAGGGTACCCAAAACCCCCAAGGGGGAAATAAAAACAAACACCAAGGGATAAACAACACCACCTCCGGACGAAATTCCCTTGTTCTCTTTGCTGTGAGCATGGTCATTATACTCACCACTTTCCCCAAATTTCTAACTTGAAATCAATGAAAGATCCCATGAATGTGCCACGTCCTCTAATGTTGCCTGCCCCTCAGCAGACCCCACAACAATATTTGCAACAACCACCCCCGGCTATATTGAAAAACCCAATTCCACACCAAGGTATGATGAATACCCAGTAGGAGATACATCCTTCCCCACCACAAATGGGACAGTATCAACTCCCTGGAAATCTAGTGGATCACAATATCCTCCTCACTAGTGAAGAAGAAATTCTTCTGCAAACGCACAATCGTTAATACAGCATGACCCCTGAATCTACTCCCACTGCTTAGAAAGAAGATCTAGCTACAACCAGACAACCCTTGATGATTCCACACCCTAACACTGAACCCCCCATTCGTATTCCTCGCATCCCATTACGATGGAATGTCAACAACCCTCAGGCTAGGGTGGCACACAATTACAGTTTGGTCAATGACTTGGTGCAATCTCTTGTAGCCATGTCGGTATTGGAGGTCCTCCAAACCTGTACCACTCAACGGAAATCCTTTCTTTCCACCTTGGGGGAAGTGGACCCTGCTGATACTAGACTCGTCACATTTGATCTAGATTGTGGGGAACCTCGTCTCCCCGCTTTGGTAGCTTTCTAGATACTAGTAAAAATTTGAAACATCATAGTTCGTCGATGCATCATTGATGAAGGTGCATCCACATGCATCATGTCCAAAATTGTATGGAAAAAACTTGGCTCCCCTAAGAGAATATCATCTTCCATCACTTTGAGAGCTTATGATGGATGACCATCCTCTCCTGAAGGGATCTTTCAAAATGTCTCCATTGAACTCGAGGGAAAAACCATCCTTATCAAAATTGAAGTTATCGACACCCTGCTCAATTACAACATCTTTTTTTGATGTAGCTACATGTACGTGATGAAGGCCATGACCTCTTCTGTGTTTCAAATGATGATGTTCCCCTATAATGGGAAAATCATCACCATCGACCAAGTTTCATATTACAAGCCTAACCACTCCTCCAACATTGATAACATCCTACCTCTTGTCTACAGTAGTTCTGATGCATACCCACTCATGGAGATGAGCCCAATAATTTTCAAAGACCCATCCTTGTTGGGGGCATACCATGGAGCACCACCACTCATACATCACTCAGCACAAGTGTGTGTCATATCCTCCAATGGAACTGAAACTAGAGATACCATTCCTCCTACCAAGGCTTCTTCACCCCCTGAAGTTCCACTAGTTGACAAAATACTACCTCAAGAGTTCCCTGAGAGGACCACCACACCACTTATCATGGATCTCCCCCCTCTCCATGGGAAAATACCAATTTTGGAGACAGTCCCCCAGTCCATTACCCACATTCCATTTTTCTACCCCCCACCTAGAGTCGAAGCATTCCAGGTAGTTGCAATGCTTACCTTTATGAACATGGTACTCACCATCCATGTATGGTAACTACATCCACCCCATATGGTTCCTCAACCATCCCTCCCTCAGTAAGAGGGAATCTCGATGCATATCCCGGTACTAACTCTGTCCATGCCACCCTCACCCCCAATTGCCAACACCACTGCTACGGCTGGGGGAATATAGAAGAAGAAAGATCCCATCGCTCCACTACCTCCCCGAGTTTAACTCCCTTGTGCCTTATGTGAAAGAAAAGGACACCCCACTCACAAATTTCCTTCTCTTGTCGAGCTATGCATTTTTATCCAGCTTCCTCAAGCACCTCTTTTACTTGCCACTCCACCAAGTACATCCCCCGCTACTACGGAGTCATCAACCACATGCAAACAAAATATACGAACCAATTTCACCAGTTCCATATGCACAAAATATGGGCATTACACTCATCATTTCCCATCTATCCCATATGTCCTATACACATTAGTTGTAGAACGCCACATATATCTTCCTAAGATTCCTCTGAAACTCCATACCAATTCTCCCATGAACTTAATTCATTATATTTCTTCATCAGTCCTTGAGAAAAGGGGAGGTCCATGTCCTCCAACCAAACTACCTCCCAATCTCCCATAGTGTCGATGCAACTGGGATGGAATTATGGACCCATCATCCATATATAAGCCCTTTCCCCACTTTCGTTTTTTGGTATAGGAGCTCAGAGTCTCTGTTTTTCGATCCATATTCATCCACGGGATCAATATCCCACCGCCTACACAGTCACATTCCTTGGGTCACCATCTGTACTTGTCCCCGAGGGAGCATTTTTTTTTTTCACATCATGCCTATTTACGCATGCTCATGTTCAAAATTATCAAATAATTGTTATATGTTCTTTATCTTCAGATATTGTTCACGATGGTTATTTAGTTTTAATGTGTGCAGGTACTTGGTCATCACAAACCCACGCAACCTCTTCAGGTATATGATTGACACTAGCATGTAACCATTCCCTATGAATATCAATTGCATCTCCCAGTCACACCCTCTGAAATTTTCCTATAGGATCCTCACATCTAGCTCTGTAGTAATATCACCTCTGCTACATTTCGGTACTGTCACCCAGTAGCACCCTTCCCCACATGAGTTGTCCCATTCATATTCCCCCTTGGAATGTTGACACTCATGCTTCTTTCAGCCCCTAGGGATGGGACTTCCTATAATATTACGCATTTTCGAGAATCGTCCACATACTCCTTCTCCTCATTTTGATAGCTTTCCCAATGGACTCCCATGATATCTCATCACAGTTCTATTTTGAATGCACCTCCGCAATATCATTAACGCTCCATTTCATCCACAATCAGTTTTCCCATCTGCAGAATACCCTCCATTAATTTACCTCATATAGAAACCCACCCATGGGTCCCCCACCATCCACCAGTTCTCCACGCAACTTGCACCCTCACAGGCCAAGCCATCTTGCACTGGGGAACTCATTTCTGTATTTGTACACTCATCCCAAATTATTCTTTATTCATTTGGTAATTGTAAAGAGCCTTTGTTTCTATCATTTACTGAGCTTTTTGTTGTCACCCTTGACGACCGTCTTTTCCCGGCAAAGAAACCCATGTCTCCATTGGTTGGGGAATTCACTATCCTCTAATCATGTTAACATCGTCCATAAACCCTGAGTATCCCACATTCCATGTACCCCTGATCTATGATTTTGTTTATTTTTTCACGCCTCTGGCACAATTTAACCCCATTTCTAGTCATCCCTCTGACACTAGATACCATTTCATGGTTGATTCCAATCATCCCTCAAATATACCCCCAACCAAGGGCAGTTTCGAGTCTCACTACATATTGACTTCGTTCATGTTCCTTATCATTTCCTGATATTATCCAGTGGATTTCATGAAGCCCTTTTTCTTCTTAGAGTCGCATCTCCCTCTCTGTCGACATCAACACAGTTTCCAAAAGGGAAACAATATATTGACTCTCATTTCCTTTACAATGTGGAATCTCATACGGCACAATGAGAACCATAATTTCTCTTTGTTGTCATTGACCCCCATGACATTCGACTTCAACACACTCTCATGTTACGGTGGGTCTTACTATGCGACTATTGCAGTTTTTTTATACTAGCCAAAGACCTTTGGATTTTTTAGGCCATCAATGCCTACGAGTCATTGACACTTCTTATAGTCGTCCTTGCCTATGTTTAGAATATTTTCACCATCATAATTTTCATCTGTCATTATCAAAACACCTCGGAGGGCACTGCAGTTATCTACATTAGCATACAACTTCAGTTACTATCTTACATTTTTTGAGTTACATGACACAAGCATGGGGCATGCCCGCCTCATTTGTATACAACTTTTGTTTCTCTCCCTAGAGAAAGGTTTGGGTCCCACAGTTTCCCCTCTCCCTCCGATGGATCGATCTTGCAGTTCTTATCATCACTCTTCTTTACAATGGTACTCTCAGTAGAAGAAACATTGATCTATTTGGGCTATACGTATTCTCCTAACCTCACACATCAGGGGGCATCTGTTATTACTAAAATTTCATTCGCAATATCATAAGAAAATGGTTATAGGAATGCAACATCTCCAAACACCTATTAGTTCACCTACAACACCAAAAAATCATGTCCAAGGGGAAAAAACTATACAACTAGTGAAAAAATTGACATGTGCTCAAACACTAAAGGAAGCACGTGCATAGTGTGCAGGCCAAAGAAGCCCGTAGAGCACACAATGAGCCATATGCATGACTTTGTATGATTAAATCCATGCACACCTATGAACGGTGAATTTATGGTTCTTTTCGACCCCTCACCCACTTCTGGACCAACTCCCAACTTGATTTGAACCTCAAATCTGATCTAAATCTGAATGTGGGGTTGATCAAAGACCTAAGGGTGCCCTAAAGGGCCCCTTCTTAACACTAAATACCAATTGTATATTTCCTCAAAGACATGTTATAAAAGGAGGCCATGGGTGCACTAAGAATTCAAGAATCTCATAGTATTGTTATGTTGCCTCTATTCTCCTCCAAGAAACCTCTTTTCTTCTAGGAGCATACTAGCAACATCTCAATAAGTTATTCACCTCACCTCTTGAGAGAATAATATTGGATTTATTCACCATTTTATTTCTAGTTTATCATTGTAAGAAGAGATCTCACATAGGGGACTCATAAGTCCTCCTTTCTCTACGGTGTTTTCCCACTAATATAGTTATCCATTGGTGGCATGATTATTGGTCATTTGATTGATTTTTTGTTCAAGTTTCCTCATGAATTTTAGTTTTATTTATTTAGTTGTTTTTATCTTAGTTGTTTGTTTATTTCATGTGAATGAATTATTTGATTTGTACACTAACCTCTGTCTTGTCTAGCAGGCCCAACTAGACTTGCAAGTGCCCTTATTTTTCTCATTCAAGTGATGAAAAGAACACAACAATGACACAAGAGAATAACAAGCTCATCAATATGGGAAAAATTAAAGGCCCAAAGGTTCATGCTGTTAGCACTAAAAGTCACACTTTGATTGCTAAAGTGTAAGCTCATCACCCATCAGAATGTAAAATATAATTTGGTTTTGAATAGGTGAATCAACAAGATGAAGAAATAAAGGGAGAGGGAAACAAACGATAGATCATTAGGCTACACCAATGGGCAATCGAGTCACAAACATCCCACTCATCTAAGGCACAAAAGTTGCTTAATAGAAAACAAGATTATATGCTGATAGGTGGAAGAAATGCAGAAGGAAAGCATAAGATAGAATTTTCAGTAAATAAAGATCCTCTCAATTTAATGAATCAAAAAATACGTGAATATAAACAATGACTGATGGCAAAAATACAACAGATCCTTTGCTTCTTAGGGATCTATAAATCATTGATAGCCGTTGATCCTCAAATCTGCAATATATTCAAATAAGAAGAAATATAAAAGAAGAGTTACAATATAAAATCACAGCTCTCATGAGTCTCCAATAGAAGTAATTCTTACAATCAAAAAAATGCCCACATGCTTACAAATGAGCACACACAGGAAATTGCCTATTCCTACTCTCTCTAGCCTCTCTTGGCTCATCCATCCTCCTTCTCCAAGAGATATTTACTTCTTTAAATAGGTAATAACATCCAAATGAACTAAGGAGGTCGAATCCCATCTCCTCCATTGGATTCTAAGCCTTGGAGATAGGTGGGAACAATCAAAGAGACAAAAATCCAACAAACTGCTAATTTTCAGGAATTTGTTGGAGGTCATTAATGAAATGTATCCACCTCATTGCATGAGGCATTTACTAGAGATAACTATTAGGTGAAGGTTTCCCTTGAAATACAAATGATCCTTGAGAAGTCATTCGAACTCTCCTTGACATGTGGCAACCTCCCAACAAAGCGAATATTAAAATTGTGACCATTACAGGAAATTAGTACGCATCGCCACTGTGAAGAGTACGCAACGCCTACTTCTATATCCAATATCTCTCAAACCAAAACACATTTTGAAAACCTGAGAGAGGTTTTTTTTATTTGGAATTTTATGAACAAAAACTTCCTCTAGTTTTCAAAAATACATCCTCAACTGCTCATAACCCGAGTTTTAAATTAGTGGCTCAAAACTGGCAGAATAACTCTGCACAATTTAGCCTTTGTCGAAATATTACGCAACACCTATAGGTAGCACCCGACTGTGTTTTTGCATGAAATTCGGTAGCATAAATCCATGGGTACTTTGATGCTTGAACTTGGATATTGGGAATAACTCAATATAATTTCAATTTTCCCCAAAACAAATAAAAATCCCATAACAATTGTATTTATTTGCCAAAATGAATAATGAAATGCAGATTCTGTTCTCTGTGAAATATTAGGTAGCACCACTTATGCAACACTGAGGCATAAACCAATCTTGTGATAACATAGGATCCATGGGGGATAGAGTCCTCCCTTTGAGGCTCTAAGAACTCTTGTAGTTTCAGTGCCTTATCCTTTGGGCTTGTAGAGTCATGCTCTTCAACCTTTAACCTCTGCAATCTTCTTTGATCTGTGATCTTCAGCTGAAACTAAATGAAAATGAAAACTGAAACTAACAAAATGACGAAAACGATGCTTGTCCAGCAAGATTATTTCACATACCTACTCTAATTATTGGGGAAATGAAGCTTTCAAGTTACATGGAACAACCAATGAAGCCATTTCATCATTTTTTCAACTGTTTGAATCTTTGAAATGTGCTTCCTTAAGCACCAGAGATAATTCTTACTTGAAAACACGTCAAAGAAACATTTGGCAATACACTTTCCATTGAAGAAATCAATGAGCCTAGGCTCACTTTCTGCTTGCAGACAGGCTGCAAATGGATCCTGAAAAACATCATCAATACTTGCCCCTGTAACATTTCTTTGTGTAAAAAGGAAAAGTATTTCATTAGGTCATTCCTCCACTATTCTTGGTTGTTGTATGGATTGCTGATTTTCTGATTCATCCTCAATGCATATGGCCTTGGTCCACTCCTGATCATGAGGTGTATTAGGAAAAAGGCTTAGTGATGCTTGTGTTTCTTTAATTTCAACCTTTCTCATCTGATCACATGGCCTTTGATCTTGGTTTCTTGATGAAACTAAGCTTGTGTCTTTAAGAGGAATATGGAGTTGATAGGGAAATTCATCACAATTAGAAGTTCTTGGGAAACTACATTATTCTGTATTGTCTTCTGATTGTGCAAGATATTCATCATAGCTTGGCTTATGGTCCCAATTTCTCAATTTTTCACCCTCTAAACTTAGATTATCATCTTTTTCTTCTTTTTCAGCAACAAAAATATGACATGAGGGTTGAAACAAGCTATTGTTGCTTTGATGGAAAGGGTACTTCTCTAATATAAGGTCTTCAATAGAATTCTCATGGAAATCATCTTCATAATCATCATATAAAGGTGAATCAATGACCATTTGACTATTAATGGCTGAGGGGATTTGTGCAATAGCTGGGACAACTAGTTGTTCAAGGAAAACATCCTCATAGTCATCAAAACTTGGCAAATCATGGCACATTGGTTCATTAACAATAGGAGGGACTGGTAAGCTATGAATTTGGTCATGACAAGCTACAACACTATGCTCATCATGAAATAAATCTGAATCTAAGATGACCTCTTGACTTAAAGAATCAAGAAAAGGAGGAGATAAGGAAATGAGGATTGTCCATATTGATCTTTCTCTTGGGGACCTAGATTTTGACATGAATGATGCATTTTTTCTTCAAATTTAGGAAAAGCATTATGAAACTCATCATCTAAGTCATGCTCTCTATAATCATCCCCTTTACCATCACTACTCTAAGAGGAATCACTTGTTGAATCTTGAATATATGATGCATACCCCTCACAACAATTATCAAAAAGTCTTTCAGCTGGATAAATTATCTTGCAATGAGAATAAAAAACATCATGAAAGTCCTTCAAAGAGGAAATACTAGAATAAGGGATTGTTCTATACCATTGTCTCACATCGCCTTCCAATGAATACATGAACATTCTCATCAATATATCTTCATGATGGATGTCAATATGCTACATCAAAGCATGAAATTCATGAACATGCTCAAAAAGGGTTGTCATCATCACCTTCATAAAATCGAGGTAGCAGATCTTTCCATTCATCAATTTGAGGCACAAGATGTGGATAACCATCTATGGCTAAGAAATTGAGTGGGGCAAACCTACTGGCCAAGATAGCCTTCATAGCCATTTGATTTTTCTCATCCCCAGTGGAGTCACCAACATATTCTGAACAATGGAGTCACCATGGTGAATGTGCAGTATTGAAGGTGTCCAATTTCAATCACCATCTAAAGATGGAGTTGTGAAATGTCGTTCTTCCTAGGGATATTTTCAATCTTCTCAAATCCATCCCCGACAACGGCGCCAAAAATGTTAGCACTGAAAGTCACACTTTGACTGCTAAAGTGTAAGCTTAGCACCCATCAGAATGTAAAAGATAATTTTGTTTTGAATAGGTGGATCAACAAGATGGAGAAATAAAGGGAGAGGGAAACAAACTACAGATCAATAGGCTACACCAATGGGCAATGGAGTCACAAAAATCCCACTCATCTAAGGCACAAAATATGCTTAACAGAAAACAAGATTATATGCTGATAGGTGGAAGAAATGAAGAAGGAAAGCATAATTTTCATTAAATAAAGATCCTCTCAATTTAATGAATCAACAAATACTTGAATATAAACAATGACTGATGGGAAAAATACAACAAATCCTTTGCTTCTTAGGGATCCATAAATCATTGACAGCCTTTGATCCTCAAATATGCAATATATTCAAATAAGAAAAAATATAAAAGAAGAGTTACACTCTGAAATCAAATCTCTCATGAGTCTCCAATAGAAGTAATGCTTACAATAAAAAAAATGCCCACAGGCTTACAAATGAGCACACATAGGAAAGGTGGCGTTAACTTCCATAGAAACCAATATCATATTTGAACTTCACTAGCCCAGAGAACCAAGAGTGGCTCGTTGGCCACGAATTAAATGACTCGCCAGGTTGGTAGGTAAATGGCTCCTCATGAGTAATGAGGGATGGGGGTGAAGTTCCCATCCGTAGAGTCCTCAGAACTAACCACTGCAAGGAATATCATGCCACATGCAACCTCGTCGAAAGGAGAAAAGGCAGGAAGAGTGGGCGATCAAGGGGAAGACGTGAGGGAAAGAGGAAGGAGAACTCTGGAAAAATATAGAGTGAGTGATAGTGGAGAAGAAGGAGAGTAACCTTCATTCTCAGTCACTGGAAAATAGAGACTCAGTCTCATAGAATCGTGGTCTCAGCTCGGGGGTGGCTAGTGGTAAATCCGTTGGGAGTCACTGAGCCTACAGTTGGGTGGAAACGAGCACCCCTCTCAGCAGTTGCAATCACATTGGGTGTTATTTCTGATAAGTGCTTTACATCTTGCATCTTGAAATTTATATCCTGACATGCATGCTCATAGTCTGTGCAGTTTATGAATGGTTTGAATATAAGACTATCTGTGTGGTGTTTTGATCAGAAATGGTCGTTGCATGCTTTTATTGGAAGGACCACATATGGATTATGTTTATAGATAGATTTATATATATGTATACCAATCTAATTCAGACTTCAAGTCTTCTTTCGGGAAATTTATACCCATATTCGTCCCCAGAAATACCTGAAATCGATCTCTCCACAGAGATACCCTTCTTGGAAAGCTTACCAAGAACTTGAAAAAAAAGGATTTGAAGGCGCAAGTCTTAGTAATCCTGTACGAGGAAGAATGGGCCTCTCAAAATCCCGAAATAGCACCATAGGGATAAGTATCGATTGACGGACGAGATCCTGTCAGAAGATTTGTGGTCATTCATGACTGTTAGATTGGAGGAAGAAATGAGGGTGTTAAATGCCTTAACCCTTTTCCTTTATCTTCGTGAGTAGCAAAGAAATCGGGACCGTAGATCCCCAAGGTCCATGGGAGTATCTGGACCATTGGTTTTTCCACGTTCAGGGAGCAGTGGGAGAGTGCACAGTGCATGACAGATATGAACCGTCAGATCTTAGTTAGAAAACCCGACAGTCGTTGGATCTGTCAGGAGATGCATGAGGGTTAAGCCCTCGTGAACAGAGGCGAAAGTCCCGAAAGAGGAGTTGGTATTGGGATTTCAGACTTTGGGATTTCAGAAGTCTTGATGACGAGAGGAAGAGAAACTTTACAATGAAAGTCCCAAAATAGATCTGAGTCGTCCATCCGGGAGGAGGACACGTGTTGCGAGATCACCCATTTTGGGGATTCGGACTTCAGGATTTCAGAGGTCTCGTTGACAAGAGATCGGGACACTCCATGGTGGAAGTCCCGAAATAGATATGGACTGTCTGATTAAGGGAGGATACACGTCACAAAATTACTCCTTTCGAGGATTCGGACTTCAGGATTTCAGAGGTCTCGTTGACAAGAGATCGAGACACTCCATGGTGGAAGTCCCGAAATAGATATTGACCATCCGATTAAGGGAGGATACACGTCATGTGATTACCTGTTTCGGGGATTCAGACTTCGGGATTTTGGAAGTCTCGAAGACAAGAGATCGGGACACTCCATGGTGGAATTTCTGAAATAGATCTGGACCGTCTGATTAAGGGAGGACACGCGTCGCAAGATCACCCATTTCAGGGATTCGGACATCAGGAAATAAAAGAGGAAGGTGAGCATTTTGACTTTGCACCTGGCAATGTCCTGAAACAATATGGACCGTCCATCCGTGGAGGACATGTGGTGGAGATCAAGAGTCCATTGGTATTTCAGATACCGGGGATTCGAATTGACAGAGGATTTGTGTCAATGGGGGTTGCAAGTCACGAAATCATGAAACGATGAGGACCGTCCATCTGAGGGAGGACACGTGGCATCAATCCAGGATTTTGGGAGAGTCTCGAAAGGAAGAGTCCATCGGGAATTCAGGAATCTCGTTGACAGGAGGTCAGGCTCTCATATTCATAAATCTCAAAAGAAATAGGATGGAGGTCTTATGAGGAATGGTCACCTGGATCAGGGCATAGCTGGGAAGGCTAATGTGACAAAGGCCATTTTGGGAAATCAGGAATTCAAGAGTCCCGTTGACAAGAGGTTGGGCTCTCGTATTGATAAGTCCCGAACGGAATAACACTATGGTCTTATGAGAAGTGGTCATATGGAGCAAGGCATATCCCAGGGGGCTAATTGTTGATCGAAGCCTCTTCGACATTTCGACATTTTGGTGTTTGCAGAGTCAAAATACTCGACTCGCTTATACCACTAAGTCGTGAAATGTGAAAAGGTGCCTAGTTGTTTGGCTTGTGATCATGATCAACGATCACACGGAGGTGGGAAAAAGACAGGAGCTAGCCTGTGCTAAGCCCCATAGGATTTCGGGGATTCTGTCCCTCGATAAAAGGCGAAAAATTTATTATGTCGTAGTGGGTGTGTGACAAATTGGTATCAGAGCATGGTTACAACACTCGACCTACTTGGGCTCATGAACGATTTGCGCAGAAGCTCCGTTCGGAACACTCTTAAAAAGAGTAACCCCCTGTCTTAACCTTCCTAATAAAAAGACAAAGATAAGAATGAAAAAACCCTATTGTGTGTGTACATGTGAAAATATGAATTATGTACTAGTTATAAACAAATGTAAATATTTACTAACAACCAATGCTTTTCCTTTTGCACACAAGCGAAAGATCAACTGTAGGAAATTATCAACGCATAGTATGGTGACTCACCATGAAGTGGGGGAAGGCTCCCATAATAGAGATGAAGATTCTGACAAAAGGAGGGTAGTAGGGACCCCTCCAAATCTAGTTGAGACTATGAGGAGTCTCATGGTTGAATTACAAAGCTGCAAGGATGACAATGAAAGGATAATGAAAGAACAAGAAAAGCAAACAGAAATTAACGCAGTTTTACTGTAGAGTTTAACCAATCTACAAAGACAAATGCAGCATGAACCTAAAACTCAGAAACATGGTCATATCAGTGGCCACACTGAGAGGAGTACCTCAAAAAAGGTCAACCCAAGAGGTAAAGGACAAGCGTCGGATGATTCCCCTGAGAAGGAAGCTGGCGATTTAGAGAGATCTTCTAGTAGCAGAACCAGTTCCTATTCTCGAAGGAAACACAAGAAGAAAAAGTCTTCCAAAGGTCGTAAATTCGAAGAATTCCAAAAAGCCAAACCATCCTCCTTCAACAATGAAATAAAGAAGGGAGAGGAAGCAGAGGCTTGGCTGCTTGGACTAAGGAAGTATTTCAGAGTCCATGACTTTTCAAAAAATATGAAGGCCCGAGTGGCCACCTTCAACTTGAAGGGAAAGGCTTCCATTTGGTGGGAATACCTTAAGAATGTGAAAGGGGTTCATGAAGAGGACTTGTCTTGGGAATGGTTTTAGAAGTACTTCTGGAAGAAGTATATGTCGGAAAAATATTTCGACGAGAAGGCTAAAGAGTTTTATGAACTCAAACTGGGACAACTCACTATAGAAGAATATGTCAACAAATTCCTCGATTTGTTGAGGTATGTACCCTATATAAAAGAGGAAAAGTAAAAGGTGCAATGCTTCATCAGTGGACTACCTAAGGACTATCGGAATAGAATTGAATTTGATGAGCCAAAGACTCTAGAAGGCATTATTCAAAAGGCGACCTATTGTCATGAACATTTTAGGCATCGAGCGGAACCTCGCAAAGGATGGAAATAGAAGAATAGTTCAAGATTTCAAAAAAGGGGAATTAAATCCCCAGGATTTAAGAACTATAAGAAGAGCCCAAGAATGAGCTTTCTAGCCCGAAGTATGCACCAACAAAATTTTCCCTCCTTGAGTGGAAATAAAACTTCTAGACCCATATCAGTGAAGACTGATAACCCAAAGATAGAACCTTTGAAATGTTGGGGTTACAGGGAAGAACATCTATTGAGAGACTGTCCACACCGACAACAAAATAGTCGAAGGATTTATAACATCCAGGAAACTAATACCGTCAATGACGTGGCCAGGAGTGTGCCACAAATCTATGCAGCCTTGGATAATAACCAAGCCGACCACCAAGATTTAGTAGTGGAAATAGAAGGTATGATTTCCAACCATCTAGTGTATGTTTTAATTGACCCTGGTTCAAATTTGAGTTATATAGCCCCTAAATCTGTTGATAAGTGTAAACTACAGCCACAAAAACATACCAAGCCATGGTTGGTACAATTAGCCACTGGCACCAAAAGAAGGGTAGCATAGGTTATACCAACCTGCCAATTGATGTTGGGTAGATTCCCCACCCAAACAACCCTTAACTTATTACCCCTGGGATCGTATGATCTGTTGATTGGTAGGGACTGGCTAGTTGCCCATAAATCCAGATTGGACTGTTACCATAAAACCTTATAAAATGTAAGTAAAGAAGGGAAAAACATAACTCTTCAAGAGATCTGAAAACCTGTCTCGGTGAGAAAAATATCAGCTCTGCAAATGAGAAAGTATTGTTGAAATGGATGTTCCCTCTATGCGATACAAGTGTTGAAAACAATGAAAGGTGACAAATAAAGCCCTGACGATCAGCCTATCCTGAGAGAATACAAAGATGTATTTCCGGAAGAGGTATTGGGTCTACCTCCAAGAAGGGACATAGACTTCTCGATAGAACTTTCACCAGGAGCGGTGTCGGTGTCTAGGACACTGTTGATACTGAGAGGGGGGTGAATCAGTATCAAGTACAATTTAAAAACCTTTTTAAACTTATACTTAAACCATTCAATTATATCCAATG
>ML823124.1:131253-143392 GCA_009831015.1 Picea engelmannii
GCTAAAGAAAGGTGGTGGAAGGCACCTCGAAAGGTAATGTTAACTTCCATCGAAACCAATATTGTATTTGGACTTCACTGGCCCGGAGAACCAAGAGCGGCTCGCTGACCTCAAATCAAATGACTCACCAGGTTGGTAGGTAAATGGATCCTCATGAGTAATGAGGGATGGGGGTGAACCACCCATCCGTAGAGTCCTCAGACCTGACCACTGTGAGGAAAATCATGCCACATGCAACCTCACTGAAAGGAGAAAAGGCAGGAAGAGTGGGTGATCAAGGGGCAGACGTGAGGGAAAGAGGAAGGAGAACTCTAGAAAAATATAGAGTGAGTGATAACAGAGAATAAGGAGAGTAACCTTCATTCTCGGTCACTGGAAAACAAAGACTCAGTCTCGCAACATCGTGGTCTTAGCTCGGGGGTGGCTAGTGGTAAATCCGTTGGGAGTCGCTGAGCCTACGGTTGGGTGGAAATGAGCACCCCTCTCAGCAGTTGCAATCACATCAGGTGCTATTTCTGATAAGTGTTTTACATATTGCATCTTGAAATTTATATGTTGACATGTATGCTCATAGTCTGTGCAGTTTATGAATGGTTTGAGTATAAGACTGTCTGTGTGGTGTTTTGATCAGAAATGGTGGTTGCATGCTTTTATTGGAAGGACCATGTATGGCTTATGTTTATAAGTAGATTTATATATATGTATACTGATCTAATTCAGACTTCAAGTCTACTTTCGGGAAATCTATATACGTATTTGTCCCCAGGAATAACCGTAATCGATCTCTCTAGAGAGATACCCTTCTTGGAAATCTTACCAAGAACCTGAAAAAAAAGATTTGAAGGCGCAAGTCTTAGTAATCCTGTACGAGGAAGAATAGGCCTCTCAAAATCCTGAAATAGCATTGTAGGGATAAGTATCGATTGACAGACGAGATCCTGTTGGAAGATCTATGGTCATTCACGACTGTTAGATTGGAGGAAGACATGAGGGCGTTAAATTCCTTAAACTTTTTCCTTTATCTTTGTGAGTAGCAAAGAAATCGGGACCGTAGATCTCCAAGGTCCGTGGGAGTATCTAGACCATTTTTTTTCCACCTCCAGGGAGCAGCGGGAGAGTGCACAGCGCAGGACAGATCTGAACCATCAGATATTAGTTAGAAAAATCGACAGTCATTGGATCTGTCAGGAGATGCATGAGGGTTAAGCCCTCGTGAACAGAGGTGAAAGTCCCGAAAGAGGAGTTGGTATTGGGATTTCGGACTTTGGGATTTTGGAAGTCCTGATGACGAGAGGTTGGGAAACTTCACAATGAAAGTCCCAAAATAGATCTGAGCCATCCATCCGGGAGGAGGACACATGTCACAAGATCACCCATTTCAGGGATTAGGACTTCGGGATTTTGGAGGTCTCGTTGACAAGAGATCGGGACACTCCATAGTGGAAGTCCTAAAATAGATCTGGATCATCCGATTAAGGGAGGATACGCGCCGTGAAATTACCCATTTCGTGGATTCACACTTCGGAATTTCAGAGGTCTCATTGACAAGATATTGGGACACTCCATGGTGGAAGTCCTGAAATAGATCTGGACCATCCAATTAAGGGAGGATATGCGTCATGAGATTACCCATTTCGGGGATTCAGACTTCGGGATTTTGGAAGTCTCGAAGACAAGAGATCGGGACACTCCATGGTGGAAGTCCTAAAATAGATCTAGACCGTCTGATTAAGGGAGGACATGTGTCGCGAGATCACCCATTTCGAGGATTCGGACATCGGGAAACAAAAGAGGAAGGTGAGCATTTTGACTTCGCACTTGGCGATGTCCCAAAACAATCTGGACCACCCATCCGTGGAGGACACGTGGCAAACATTGAAATTCCATCGGTATTTTAGATACCGAGGATTCGAATTGATAGAGGATTTGTGTCATTGGGGGTCCCAAGTCATGAAATCGTGTAATGACGAGGATCGTCCATCTGAGGGAGGACACGTGGCAGTAATCCAGGATTTCAGGAGAGTCCCTAAAGGAAGAGTCCATTGGGATTTCGCAAATCGAGAATTTGGGAGTCCTGTTGACAAGAGGTCGAGCTCTCGTATTCATAAATCCCGAAAGAAATAGGGTGGAGTTCTTATGAGGAATGGTCACCTAGATCAGGGCATATCTAGGAGGGCTAATGTGACAAAGGCCATTTCGAGAAATTGGAAATCAGGAATTTAGGAGTCCCGTTGACAAGAGGTCAGGCTCTCGTATTAATAAGTCTCGAAGGGAATAAGACTACGGTCTTATGAGAAGTGGTCATATGGACCAAGGCATAGCCCAGGGGGCTAAATGCTGATCGAAGCCTCTTTGGCATTTCGACATTTCGGGGTTTGCAAAGTTGAAAGACTCGACTCGCTTATACCAGTGAGTTGTGAAATGCAAAAATGCACCTAGTTGTTTACCATGTGATCATGATCAATGATCACATGGAGGTGGGAAAAAGACAAGAGATAGCTTGTGCTAAGCCCCATAGGATTTCGTGGATTCTGTCCCTCGAGAAAAGGCAAAAAATTTATTATGCCGTAGTGGGTGTGTGACATTTGGATACTTATAGGGTGCAAGAAGAAATGATGACAGGGAAAGATGCACCTTAGTTTAACCAGGTACCACCTCCATATAACAATTCTCAGCAGTATTATAACATTGTGCAACCACAATCTAACATTGCGCAACCACAGTATAACCAGGTACCTCAATACAATGCACCGTGAGGAGATTGAGGTGGAAACAAAGGTGGAGGATGAGGTAGAGGTCTAGTAGTTTGTCACAACTTCCAATGGCTAGGAAACTATGTAAGGGAATTCCCACTTCCACCTGCTACATGTATGTATTGTCGCATAGCAGACCATGATACAGAAGACTGTACAACACTCTTGGGAAAGTTCCAAGAAAAAAGGAACCAAAACAAGCAGAATGTAAAGTGGATTTCTATAGAAGACAGGGATGATGGAAGAAGTATCAACATAGTCACGTGAGGAGGATCTAAGACAGGAACTGATGTAGTAAGACAAGATCCAATGCAACACCAATGGGTGAAGAATAATACTGAACAACTGAATCATTTTGATGTGCAGAAAGAAAAGGAAACATTCAAGGAGGAAAGACATGAGTTTCTCAAGAAACATTTTTCTTCTACATCAACTATGTAGAAAAATCATAACTCTCCTATGTACAAGAATCCTTCCTCAATGGACCATACCAGTAAAGAACAACCCCTAGAGAAAGTAAGTAACATGAAAAACAATCCGCAATCATGTGTTAACCTATTGAATGACCCACCATCTATCAAGATCTTTCAAAATCTATTGGAAATATGTAACACAGGGGCACAAGGAAAATTAGAGAAGAAAATAGTGATCATCTCCATTCAAGAAGAAGGACAAGCAAAGAATTCATACTAAATTACAACGTTGGAGATTTCAACATGGGTGATATTATACTGGACTTAGGATCTGAAGTCAATGTCTTACCTAAGAAGACATGGAAATGTATGGGAGAACCCACACTAGGATATTCACTTGTCCAGTTGAAATTATCTAATCAACACAAAATTTTTCCAATTGGAAGACTTAAAGGTGTGACAATATATTTGTATGGAGTGCACACTAAGGAAAACTTTGAAGTAATATATATAGTATATGGCACAACACCTTATCCAGCATTACTTGGATTGGATTGGGAATTTGATAACCAGGACATAATAAACTTGAAGATAAGGAAAATGACATTTAAATCAAGTGAATATAGAGTCATTACACCATTAGATCCTTCAAAAGGAGAAAGGTTTGTAGAACCCACTTGTCTAGATTTGGAGGAAATAAACTAGTTGTACAAAACCACCGCGCACAAAGAAGATTATGTTAATCCAAATTCAGATGGGGTACTCAGCTGTAGAATCATCACATTTTGTGCTTCTAACTCAGACATAGGTTTGGATAATTGGCAAGAGAGACTACATGAATTTTCCACAAGAAGGTGTGCAAGAATAGTCCATGCAGTAAGATGGGTTGGTACAGAGATAAGAGAACCTCCCAATTTCCAGGGGGTAAATGAATTAGAGGAATTTATGAAAAAATATGAAGAAGAAGTATTATATAATCAGAATCTCTTATCCCTGGATATTTCACTCAAGGCCAAACTTGTGATATGGTGGGGTGCACACAATGAAACAATTCAGGACTAGTACCAATGTAAACGATTATTGTGCATTAGATTTGGTGCATAGCAAGGGAGAAATAAAATGCAGAGGTATGATAGGAAAGGAACACCATAAGAACACTTGGAGAAGTTCAGAACACAATCAAGGATGATACCACCAGAAGAATGGACTCATCACTTCATCTACACACTAGAAGGAATCCCAGAGAACTGGTATGTAGACCAGGAGATGCGCAGAGGCACTACAAAATGGACAACATTACAACATAATTTTGTAGTAACCTTCTCTTTTGAAGATGAGAACCCCAAAATTGATTCATCACTGAAGCAGATAAAAGTTTTAATATTTATTGATGAATCAAAGGTGGAACTCATGATAGAGTATCAATAACAGAATAGACAGCCAGTCAAAGAACTACTTTCATGTTATCATGTTGAAGAGGAAGAACCAGATGAAGATGACCTGCACAATATTCAAATTACAAAAATTGAAGGATAAAGAGAGGTGGAAGTTCCATCTTTGGAGTCATAAGTATTTGTTTCACAATCAAGGTGAAGAAAGTCAACATTGGGAAAATTGATAACCCTAAAATGGCCAGTATTGGAGACTATTGGGATGAACAAATAGTAGAAATAATAACATAGTTACTGCGTGAATACAATGACTCGTTCCCAATGACCTTTACCGATATAAAAGGCATATCTGGAGAAATAGGAGAGATGAAGATACCTCTCAAACCTTAGGCAAGACATGTCAGGAAGAGACCTTACGGATTGAATCCAATATATAAGAAGACAGTGAAGGAAGAAATAGACAGAATGTTGGAATCTCGTATGATAGAAACAATAGAGGAATCTTAATGGATAAGTCCTATGGTAGTCCAAGAAAAGAAACAAGGGGGAATAAGGATTTGTGTAGATTTGATAAAACTAAATGATGCTTGCCTACATGACCCTTTTCTTACCCCTTTCACATATGAAGTATTATAAAATGCGGGAGGCCAGGAAGCATATTCATTTACAAATGGATTCTCATTTTACCATCAGATCAAAACAATTCTAGAAGATAGGTATAAGAATACTTTTTCTACAAAATTTGGATCATATTAGTACACAATCATGCTATTTGGGTTGAAGAATGCACCAACCATATTTTCAAGAGTAGTCATAGTTGCTTTTAAGGAATTCATACATTAGTTTTTAGAAGTATATTTGGATGTCTAGACAGTATATATTATATTAAAGGATCATGTAGAAGGGTTAAGACTCATGTTGCAAATATGCAGGCAATGTTAGATATCATTGAATATCAAGAAATGCATTTTTGGGACACCTTTTGGGATATTGTTGGGACATATAGTGTGTAAACAAGGATTTCTAGTAGATCCTTCCAAAATTGCAGTCATTGTAAATTTACCACCACCAAAATCAATGCACCAATTGAGAGAAACACTAGGAAATATAGGCTATTATAACAAATTTGTAAAAGGGTATGTGTAGATTACTGCACCAATGGAAAAATTGTTAAAGAAGGATATTAGATTTCAGTGGAATGAGGATTATCAACAAGGGCTGGAAACCTTAAAATAAAATATGGTTACAACACCTATCTTAGTATTCCCATATTGAGAAAAGACATTTCATGTTCATGTAGATGCATCAACCATAGCACTTGGAGAAATTCTAGTGAATCCAGGAGCAGGGGATTTAGACCACCCTATAACATTTGCAAGAAGAAAATTGTTAGAATCATAGCATAATTACAAAACCACAGAAGCATAAGGACTAGACATGTTATATTCACTTTAAAAGTTCAAGCACTATTTACTGGATAAACACTTTAAGATGTTCACATATCATTCTTCCCTCAAATATCTAGTCAACAAGCCAGTGTTGGGGGGGAGGATCTGTAGATGGTTGTTGTTATTTCAAGAATTTGATTTTGAAGTGATAGTCCAACCAGGGAAGCTGAATGCAGGACTTGATCACTTGTCAAGGGTAAATAATGGAGAATAACCTACCAACTTCGAAGACAACTTCCCTAATGCTTAGTTGTTTTCAGTACAAATAGGTGATGAATATTTTGTTGATATTGTTGAATACTTAAGTATAGGGGTTGTACCACGAGAGTTTAGCACCATGAAGAAGAAGAATATGGTAGTCAGAGTTGCAAACTATCAACTTATTGTAGGACACTTATACAATATGGGCACAAACAACATTTTGAGGTGTGTATTAGAACATGAGCGACCCAAAATTTTGGCAGAAGCTCATGAAGGAATAGTTGGAGGACACTATGCAAGAAAATGTACTGCACAGAAGGTATTGTGCATAGGATTATGGTGGCCAACAGTCCATAGATATGCTAAGGAATATTTTCAGATATCTGATGTTTGTCAAAGGGTTGGAAAAGAGAACAGAAGGGATGAGATGCCCCTAAGACCAAAAGTAAATTTGCAGGTATTTGACAAATGGGAAATAGACTTTGTTGGACCAATCAATCCACCAACAAAAATATCAAGAGCTAGATATATCATTACTGCAAAAAAATACTTAACAATATGGGCAGAAGCAACATCAGTCAAAGATAGCAACGTAGAGACAACAACACACTTCTTGTTTGAGAAATTGATCACCAGATTTGGATGTCCAAGGATTTTGATTACTGACCAAGGTAATCACTTTATCAATAGTACTATCAAGGCTATGAATGAGGAGTTTGAATTATATCACCATAAGAGTACACCATACCATCCTTAGTAAAATGGAATAGTAGAAGCCTTCAATAAGATCTGGGAGAACAATCTGACTAAGATCTGCAGTGTCAACAAGAATGACTGGGAATTCAAAATACTAGAAGTATTATGGGAATATAGGACTGCATGTAAGAAGTTGATAGGAAAGACACCATTCATATTGGTGTATGGGTAGGAAGCAGTAATGCCATTAGAATTTTTGGTACCCACTCTGCCTGTAGCAGCAATTACCAACATGACAGAAACATGAGAAGTAAAGGAAAGGTTAAATCAACTAATGGATATGGAAGAGGATAGGATTCTGGTAGGATCTCACCAAGAAGTGCAAAAATCAAGAGACAAATCTTGACATGATAGACATATTAAGAAGCAGAGTTTCAAGGAAGGAGACCTAGTCTTGTTCTATGACAGTAAATTTTTCCAACATCCTGGTAAATTTAGAATGCATTGGCTAGGGCCCTATGAAGTAAATACTATCACAGATGGGGGATATGTACAACTAAAGTATCTGGCAGGAAAAAAACTGAAAGGAATGATCAACGGGAGTTGACTGAAATTATAGAAGCACAGTGACCTCCTAACGCTTAAAAGTTACATAGCAGTAATTAATGCATGTATATAGTGTACTATAGTAAAGAGTAGAACAAAAAAAAGATAAAAGGAATTAAAAAGGAGAAAAACAAGGAAAAAGAAATAAAAAAATACTGGGAAATATCATGTGCAGAGATAGTGAAATCAACGCGACAAAAAGAAAAAAAATGTCTACGTGCAACATATGGTTGACATAAATAAATCATCATGCACTAAGGAAAAATAATAACATAAATGCACAACACACTCAAAAATTTCAGTGCACCAGAAAAGGGGTCGACGATCGGAAAAGTGAAAAATAGTCGTTAGGGAAAAAAGGCGTGAATTGGAGCATGTATGGAATCAAATGAAGCATACTCGACAATATTCAATGCATTAGTCACAAACAGAGAAGATTCTATGATAATATTCATGGCATTTATGGCACTCTCTATATAAAGGGGAAACGCGGGAAAAACAAGTTTTATTGTGAAATTGCAAAGTCATGGAGTTAGAGAGCATGCAGACGATAAGAAAATGGATGAGTGCACAGAGAAAACCAGTCAAATATTATTCGGAAAAGTAGGAAGTACCCATAATGGCACCTCTGAAGATCGGCACACCAAGATAAACTGTAATAAAAACCATAAGCAACCTTAGGTCACCACACGAAACCGTGGAGGCAGAGCAAGAAATGGCCCAGAGAGAGGGAATTGTCGATTTCGATGCAACTCCCTCATCGTAGATCGAACTGCTAAGTTCCACACTGGTCGAAGAAGAAGTACAAGTCCCAATCATGGTCGTGATGGACATTGATTCACACGACAATGTGCATGGCCACGAAACAGTCGACGCAATAAACCTACAGCAACCGGTGAGGTTCGAAGTAACCCAAAGAACAAATGGTGATGCCAACGAGAAAACATAGGAAGGGGCATGGTCCATGCAACAACATGAAGGACTAGTAGAATACATAATCGGGTAGCCAAAACCGGGCAAAGAAGATAGACAAGCGGAGGATGGGACCCCTATCACGCTAGTAAGAAGAAAGGGAAGACAACCCATGGCGCGGTCCCCTCACAAGAAACCTGACATATTAATCGTATTGTCTCACATTATAGAGGGGGTGCAGGCCATGCCAACTCTATTGGGTTGCATGGAAAAACTCAAATGTGCATACCATGATGTGTCTGACACTGAAAAATTCCCTGAATTTGTGCAACATGTCTATATGGAGAGTATAGGAACAAGACCCTTTGGAGATCCTATGTTGCAACCAAAGAAATGAGTTGTAGGCTGACCAAACACGTGGATCCTAAACCTTATGGAGATTCCACACTTTGTAAACGAGAGAGAAGTGAATAATTACGTCAAGAAGTTGATGGAAGTCCTCCATGGAGGATTCTTATGGATGGAGGAACCCATCTCCATCGACGTGGAACTAATTGCATTCATCAAAGGTCTATCATCAATGGGAAAAATTTCCATGCAATACCTATACGAAAAAACTAAATAAAATTATGTAGCAGAGGAAATGAAGAAAACATATGGGACGAAGAGAGGCTCGTGCGGGATCAACATCAAAAGGATCAACAATGCATCCACCCGAATGGCCACAAAAATCTTGGCATGAAAACTTCTAAGAAAATTCCTCAAGGAGGAGGTCCCTGTAGAGGTTGTCACAACTGCAACACAGTGTGCAAACGAAACCATCCTTAGTTGGGCCCCATACCTTATGAACCTATTCCTCAAAAACTGCAAGGATGCGCAAGACTTGGGAATAGAGTTCCATTACTCATGGTTGATGGTTCTGATAGCATTAATTAGGTGGAAGGATCCTCCATAATCCTACTTTTGCAATAGATTAGTTCATTTCCATGCATCGTGGTATACATCAATGGAGATCACTTCAGACCCCAAAATAAGAAGTGGAAACAGGGGTACCTTTTCTTGGTACTTCAGCGACATCTAGGAGAGCATATATAATACATGGATAATCACTTGGGAGGTTTTCATGTGGTATAAAGGTATAGAGAAATTCAAAGCTACACACCACAACATGTGGATCCAAGCACGTAGGATCCAACAAAGGAATGGTTGCAACTACGGTATTGCATCAATGAGGAGGTGTAAATCGTAGTATGAGACCATAAAGACAAATGGAATATCCCAATCATTACCAAAGAAATTCCAAAAGGGAAGGAGGTAGACATAGGGTCATCTAAGACACCTGCAAGAGACAACACTATGCCCAAGAAGCAGACAGAACAAGGGAAGCCTAGTCAGAAGTCTACGCAAAAGAAGAAGGGGTTTTCTCCAAAGAAGGATGCACAAACATGAAATAAGGACATTGCCCTGGTGTAGGAAACATGAGGAAGGGGGGACACATCGACATAATAAACCCCTTCAACAACCACTCCACAAGAAATAGGGCCACTCAAATGGCCGATTATAAATACAGGGTGGGCACGCAAGAAGGCCAAGGCTCATAAGAAGCTACCTAAGTACACAATTACTAAGGATGATTCCAACCTCCTCATAGAAAGAGTATAAGATCGTGCAACTGAGGAATTCAAAGAGGCCCAAGACCAATAAAGGAGAATGCAAAATGATTTGGCTGGCATAAGGAAAGTCCTAGAGAAAATAAAAGAAATGCAAAGGCCTGAAAGGGGAACAAAACCCTTCCCCGCAGCAACAAAATTAGAGACAAGGACCACGCCAAATGAGGAAGATACCATTCATACCATATTACAAGTGAGTCCAAGCTTCCAAGTAACATCATAGATGCTACAAATGGACAAGGACATATCCCAAACACCATTGAAGGATCTGACACATGTAAAGTTGGTAATGGCAAGGAGACCAACCAAGGCACTATACAAGATTCAAGTCAATGTCATGCAAGAAGTGCAATAACACGCAAGGGAAAATGTGGTGGAATTGTAGGAAACAAAGAATGGAAGGGACGCCTTGGAATTGGGAGTCGAGCAGGTGAATCTTGAAACAAAAGAGGAAAAAGAACATGCATATAGAATGGAACATGGATTGATAGCGATTTATAAATGTATCCTAGAAAACGCACAAGCATGTAGAAGAGAGTAGAGGAGAAAATCAACATGATTATGAAAACCATTGACCATTATAAGTAGGAGATTGAGGAGCTCAGAGAAAGGCTCAACCCTAAAAATCCTCCCGAGGTCCAAGAAAAAAGAGCATAGGAATATGCACTCCAAATAACTAAGATGGAGAAAGCAACAAGGTAAGTTAAAGAATTGTTCGACAAAGTTGTGCAGATATGAAAGATCCTGGAAGAGGACGAGAAGGTCCAATAGTGGGACCAAGAAGAGGAAAGAATCACCATTTCCATACAAGAGCTCAAACAAAGGAAGAAAGTGATGAGCATCATAGAGTGCTTCAAGGGCACTTAGGATATGAAGAAGATGCAGAAAGATTTGAAAGCAGTGCAGATGCATAAGCAAGAGAGACAAGAGGAACTGGAACACCTCCAAGAACAAGCATCATAGATGATCACATAGTTGGAGGAAGAAATAAAAATTATGGAAAAGGCAAAGATAGAGGGCACAACATTGGTCTAGGAGGAGATAACAATCAAATTAGTGGAGGGTCTAATAAGAAAAGTTGTGCAAGTTCCACAGTTTGGAGACATCAGTAGAAGGAGCATGCACTAACTAAGTTTCTTGGTATGAACCACATGTCAGTGTTGGGGGCCTATTGGGTGCAAACCTATTTTGAGAAGAAAGGTTGTTTTAAGTGCAAGAACAATTTTGGAGAAGAAGGTATACTTTTGGAAAGGCCTAATTTTGGAAATAATACCTAATTTTGGAGCGCACGCAATCGAAGGAAAGAAAGAAGCATGTAGAAAAAGAAGGAAAATCAACGTGCAAGAGGAAAAGAAACATGGCGTGTAGGAATTTAGACCTAACCATGTTAGGGTTAGGGTTTTGGATAATGATTATAACAGCTATAAGCCTAAAAACTAGTATAAATAAGAGCCAGGGAGGTCTAGGTCGAGGTTATTGAATTTTTGGTTGGATGTTCATTTATTGTTCAACAATTGTAAGTTAGAAGTTGATATAAAAGAGTCAAGTAGGTCAGATCTTGAGGGTTAGGTCACAGGTTGAGGATATTGGTGTGATCTAGTCCGCCAAATAGAAGTTCTTAAACCCATTTAGGCTTATAAGGAGAAATATGTAATGCGCACAATGTTATATTTTACAGTGTACCTAATAAAAGAATAGAGAAGCCAAATCTTTGTGGATGTATCCCAAGAGGGGGTGAACCACGGTTAAACGTATGTTATGTGTGTTGTTTAATGTAGGTTTATGTTTTGTCAGTGATTGATTTTATTTACCTTCTGTCAATGAGTGATTTATGAATGAATGGTTAAGCTAGATATGTTAGAATGCATGCATGGCCTGGAACATGAATAAATCCTAGGAATATTAAATGGATAATTCGATGAATTCATGAAGAAGGTAGAATACAATCCTACATCCCCACTCATTCTTATACTAAAATCACTTGAGCATTGCAGTCACCCATAGAACTATCTCAGGTGAGACTGTGCAGTGCACTCTGTGTGTTGTGTT
>ML823124.1:143492-155931 GCA_009831015.1 Picea engelmannii
GCAAAGGCCTGAAAGGGGAACAAAACCCTTCCCCGCAGCAACAAAATTAGAGACAAGGACCACGCCAAATGAGGAAGATACCATTCATACCATATTACAAGTGAGTCCAAGCTTCCAAGTAACATCATAGATGCTACAAATGGACAAGGACATATCCCAAACACCATTGAAGGATCTGACACATGTAAAGTTGGTAATGGCAAGGAGACCAACCAAGGCACTATACAAGATTCAAGTCAATGTCATGCAAGAAGTGCAATAACACGCAAGGGAAAATGTGGTGGAATTGTAGGAAACAAAGAATGGAAGGGACGCCTTGGAATTGGGAGTCGAGCAGGTGAATCTTGAAACAAAAGAGGAAAAAGAACATGCATATAGAATGGAACATGGATTGATAGCGATTTATAAATGTATCCTAGAAAACGCACAAGCATGTAGAAGAGAGTAGAGGAGAAAATCAACATGATTATGAAAACCATTGACCATTATAAGTAGGAGATTGAGGAGCTCAGAGAAAGGCTCAACCCTAAAAATCCTCCCGAGGTCCAAGAAAAAAGAGCATAGGAATATGCACTCCAAATAACTAAGATGGAGAAAGCAACAAGGTAAGTTAAAGAATTGTTCGACAAAGTTGTGCAGATATGAAAGATCCTGGAAGAGGACGAGAAGGTCCAATAGTGGGACCAAGAAGAGGAAAGAATCACCATTTCCATACAAGAGCTCAAACAAAGGAAGAAAGTGATGAGCATCATAGAGTGCTTCAAGGGCACTTAGGATATGAAGAAGATGCAGAAAGATTTGAAAGCAGTGCAGATGCATAAGCAAGAGAGACAAGAGGAACTGGAACACCTCCAAGAACAAGCATCATAGATGATCACATAGTTGGAGGAAGAAATAAAAATTATGGAAAAGGCAAAGATAGAGGGCACAACATTGGTCTAGGAGGAGATAACAATCAAATTAGTGGAGGGTCTAATAAGAAAAGTTGTGCAAGTTCCACAGTTTGGAGACATCAGTAGAAGGAGCATGCACTAACTAAGTTTCTTGGTATGAACCACATGTCAGTGTTGGGGGCCTATTGGGTGCAAACCTATTTTGAGAAGAAAGGTTGTTTTAAGTGCAAGAACAATTTTGGAGAAGAAGGTATACTTTTGGAAAGGCCTAATTTTGGAAATAATACCTAATTTTGGAGCGCACGCAATCGAAGGAAAGAAAGAAGCATGTAGAAAAAGAAGGAAAATCAACGTGCAAGAGGAAAAGAAACATGGCGTGTAGGAATTTAGACCTAACCATGTTAGGGTTAGGGTTTTGGATAATGATTATAACAGCTATAAGCCTAAAAACTAGTATAAATAAGAGCCAGGGAGGTCTAGGTCGAGGTTATTGAATTTTTGGTTGGATGTTCATTTATTGTTCAACAATTGTAAGTTAGAAGTTGATATAAAAGAGTCAAGTAGGTCAGATCTTGAGGGTTAGGTCACAGGTTGAGGATATTGGTGTGATCTAGTCCGCCAAATAGAAGTTCTTAAACCCATTTAGGCTTATAAGGAGAAATATGTAATGCGCACAATGTTATATTTTACAGTGTACCTAATAAAAGAATAGAGAAGCCAAATCTTTGTGGATGTATCCCAAGAGGGGGTGAACCACGGTTAAACGTATGTTATGTGTGTTGTTTAATGTAGGTTTATGTTTTGTCAGTGATTGATTTTATTTACCTTCTGTCAATGAGTGATTTATGAATGAATGGTTAAGCTAGATATGTTAGAATGCATGCATGGCCTGGAACATGAATAAATCCTAGGAATATTAAATGGATAATTCGATGAATTCATGAAGAAGGTAGAATACAATCCTACATCCCCACTCATTCTTATACTAAAATCACTTGAGCATTGCAGTCACCCATAGAACTATCTCAGGTGAGACTGTGCAGTGCACTCTGTGTGTTGTGTTTCCTTCTGGTTTACCAATAGGGCTGATAGTTTTAGAGGGTTTTGTTGGAAACCTGATCATATATGAACACGGGTTAGCCAAAGAATTAGAAGTGAGAGAAATATTAACCAACAATTAGGAATTCAGTTTCATTGGCCTATCATCATCTAGTGTGACAACAAGGGCACTTTGAAGTTCTTTAGAGATCTAGTTCATAGGCAACAGATGAAGCACATCGAGATCTACATGCAATAAATATGAGACTTACTACACAAGGGGATCATGAACCTATAGTTCTATCCTTCAACAGAAAAGACTACAGATATATTCACCAAGACCTTCATTGAGAACAATTTCCATTCTCTGTGCAATCATCTTGGAGTGAAGGACACAATTGCCTAACAACTATCGATTCTTATTTTTGCATACATTTTACTTTGGGGGGGGGTTACCATTAGTTTTTCCCTCTTTTCTCGTTTATTTCAGTGTATATTTTGTATTTGGGTACCTACCATGGCCTCGTTGCTAGGACCCATTCTTTATTTTCACCATAGTGATGTTCAGGGGGGGGTATTGGAGATACTTCACAAACACCTATGATTTATTTTTCCTAAGGTTTTCCCTATGTTTATTGGTGATTATTAAGTATCCTATAGTTTAGGGAGAATATTCCTCTAGGAGAATATTCTCTTGAGTTCACACTTCAATTTGATCAGTTGAGTAGAGTCTAGATGCCACATTGGGATCATCACCAGCTAATGCACATTGTACATGGGATTATCACCAAACTAGATCATTACTCATGATTCCTTGGTATCCTCCTCCCTTCACTCTATTTTAGTTAGTTAACTAAAGACTTAAAGACTAGTTAACTTAGACTAGGTGGCAGTTCAATCCCATAACTACCTGAGAGACTAGACTAGGTGGCAGTTTACCCCCGTAATTGTTGGTGTGTGTCTATATCACTATATACCACCACTATGGTTCATTGGATTCTCCTCCAGTGCACATTAGTTGAGTTATACAGATTATATCATGTGTAAATTATCATTCATTCATTTGGTTAATGAGAATTCTTCTATTCACCATGATATTCTTCCTTAATGTAGCATCCCCCATCCCAACCGAGGGACATTATGGTGTGGAAAAGTCACAAATGTTTTTCTAACTAATTAAATTCCTATAGCTTTTAGCTACGAATTAAACCAGATTTAGCTACTATCTATAACCATAAAATATATCCATATACAGCATGCTAAAATAGACATGAAATGCAGCTAATAGAAAAACATAACAACATATAAATTCCTAACTAATTAAATTCCTATAGCTTTTAGCTACGAATTAAACCAGATTTAGCTACTATCTATAACCATAAAATATATGCATATACAACATGCTAAAATAGACATGAAATGCAGCTAATAGAAAAACATAACAACATATAAATTCTTCTCAAATACACAAAGATCATACATAAAAACTTAACTCATAAATACAATACATAAAATAGATAAACACTTATATTCTCACAATATTTTTACAACCAGCTTCTTTGGATGGACGTTCCACCCAACCATAGACTTGTTGTTCCAAATATCAATAACAAATCATCCCCAAGCTGAGGCTAGAAATCCACAAAATAGGGTGGTGTTTCAATGTCCACTCACAACCCAATGATATTCTCCTATAGTTATCTTGATTTTCCACCAACTCTCTTCCTCTTGATCTTACCAACCCAAGGAATGTACCCCTTCACTGATATCAGTCCCTCAGGAATCCCATTCATTTATCAGAGTCTCTTTGGCGCATGTAACCAGGAATCTCTCAGCTGAGAACTCAAGGGAACTCATTTCTAGGAAAACTACCAGCTAATAACAACAAATACTTCCTGATTTAGTGCAAATCACATAGGAGTTCACTCTTCATGCCTGACAACCTAGATCTTAGATATTCATCTCTAAAATGATCCAAATATGCTCCATCATGCTGTATAATGCGTCCTCCATGGATAAACCAAATCAAAGATCTCTTTCTTGTCTCTACTTGCTCTTCATGCACAAAACTTCATTATCTAAAATTGTTGTCCCAACCCATACGAAGTTTCTCCCTTTGGATTTCGTTTCTTGACTCACACACTTCCCCAAGCTGATTGTACTCAACCCACATGTGAACAATAGCTTTTGTATTTGACCACTCACACCTACCTCTTACATGTATTCAATGATTGGATTTGGGAACACTCAATAAAAAAATGGAAGGTTCATATACAAACAACAATTTTCGGAACAATGGGTTGAATTAATATACATGGGTAATTCCTACTTGGACCCCTCTTGGACATTATCCTAAACCCTACCCTCTCTTGTGGATTAATTCATCCCCCATCTATGTCCATGTCCCCTTAGTAGTTGGCATCACATTTTATTATTAACATGTATAAATACAATTCATATATTACATCACTTTGGTTGTAGCCACACATTATATCTACATAAACATTAATTAAGCTGGGGATTATAGTGGGGATGTTAGAGTCTAGAATTATCCCTAATCCAATATGTTCAAGATATATCTTTCATCAAAAGAGGAGTACCGCCTCTATAAAAATAAAGGGGGATTTATATCCTTGTGAGGTTGTTTTTTGGACCTTAACATATCTAGAGATCAACATTTTTTGCGACCATACTGGGGAATGATTTGTTTTCAAGAAATATGATACTTTTATAATAATATGTTATGGGAAAACTAGATGTTGTCTAGTTGATATAGAATTTTATGCAATATGAATTGGGTTATTGAAAACCTTGTTCAAAAATAATTAAATGGTCTTGAATACATATTGTTGAAGTTTTAGTCACAAATCAGCTGTGACAACTTCCATAGAATCAAATAACCATCCAAGATTTGGGAAGATGATCTCCTTGGTGACTCCATCATCGAAACTCAAGAAAGATTCGTGGGTGACTTTACTGAAAATATTTCGGACTTTCAAGAAGATCAATATAAAGACTCCTCCAAGAAATTTCTTTCATGCTATGAAGATATTTTCCCTTCTCGACCAGGCCCAACTATATTTTTCCAAGATATAATAAAGAGATATGGTGTCCAAATAAAGAAATGGTTGCATAGAAGTTCACTCAATTTGCAACGAGAAGTTCATCCCTTGCCAAATATTTCCATGGACAAGTTTCCCATATTCTTAGGGTTCATACTTCAGAGGATGCATAGAAACATTTGATTAAGTTTGATGGTTCTTGTGAAATATTCAATGTAGTTGGAAGTGTTGTTGCATGTCGATTGTTTATCTTAACTCTAAAGGAAAATTCTAGTGAATCGTTTTATTCATTGATGTTCGAAACCATCACTAGATGGGATGTACTAGAAAATTTATTTGTGGATAAATGTGTTCCAAGAAAATATACATATTCCCTTTTATTGAAGTTGGTTGAAATCCATATGAATGAGAAAGAGATAATTAAATATTTCACTTTCATATTCATGAAAGTTATTGATGATATTCCTCAAGAAATGTTTCCAAACAATGTCATTATTTTCAGTTGCTATGAACATGCTTTTCCCATGAATCTGAAATTTCTATTGAAGAAAGAGGGAAAGTGCAACTGGAAAGAATTAATGCAATTAGCTCAAGTCATTGAAATAAATGTTCTTGAAACCGATGCTAATATATTAAACTTCCCAATATTTTTTCAAGACAATAAAGGAATGGATTCAAAAGAAATTTTTGATGAAAGACATGAATTTTTTTTTTTCCATATCTTATTCTTGAAATTGAAAATGAGAACTATAATGTTTTAATTCAAGAAAAATACCATCCTCTACATTCTCCATTGGAGGAAAACTTTGACCTCTCATGTGTTCAATTTGAGAGTAATGATCACGATGAAAATGTTGCAACATAGTCTCAATGGTAGAGACAACTTATACCAAGAAACAAGAAGAATACCTACATTGAATGAACATAATTTATGATGAAAATAATTACTTTACATCAAAATTTTATGATATTGATTGCTCGTGTGAAGCTGAGTTTAATGAAGAAGATATTTTCCAAGCATCAAAAGAAGGGAAATTTCAACACGAATATCCATGGGTGATTTTTTTTCATTTCTAAAGATAATGAAGTTGTTGATGAACAACAAAATACAACCTTACAGTTCCCACAAATGTTCAACATCAGTTCATCTTTGCAACCTCACCATGGAAACATAGTCATTGTATAGAGAAGGAATGTTTTCAAGATATTGTTGATGAATCAAGAATCTTGGATTTGGTCAGTAATAAGGAGAAATATGAGAATATATTCAAACTATAATCTTCTCATCCAACCATAGACAACATCAATCATGAGAAATCAGGAATTTATTTTATTGGATTATGGTTCCAAATCGTTGTTGGCCAAGCAATACAATCAGAGTTTGTGCACATCTTGCTCAGTTTTTCATCAACACACTTTGAACATACCCCTGACTCTTTGGTACTAGCTACAATATGTTCCAGTATTATGGAACACATTCAAAAGATTAGTTGGATGCTTAAATGGATCCATTGGAAATATAAATACACCTAAAAGTGTCTCTTTCTCTCTAAGTAGGATAGGGTAGGTAGATATTCTTTGTACATAGTTTACTTCTTTAATCAAAGTGTTGCACAATGAAGTAGTTGTTAAGTGGAGGAGATATTTGAAGATAACCCCATGGAAGAGGAATTAAAATAATCCATTTTGAAAATGAATCCATATCCCCATGTAGAAGGTAGTTGGTCTTCATATTTTTGTTTTCTTGGTAATCCTGCAATTGAAGCTAGTTGTTGATAAAAAATTTGGTCACCTTTATTTTCCTACTCCTGGAATAATAATAAAAATTAATATCATAAGAAGAAAAATTCAAACGATTATAAGTTCATTGTGTATCCCATGGTCTCAACTTCATCACACATATTTTGGATTCAAAATCCAAGTTTGTATGCTCAACATGTCTAGGTTTTCGTCCAACCTCGCAAATAGTACTTCTTCCATGTGCAACATAACTAATTTTTTTCTTGGAACCACATTTTCAATTATTATCTTGGAACCATTTTCTTATAATAATTGATATATTGGGACTTCTGTCTTAATCTCTTTTATCCTTTATTTAATTTCTTGGAACTCAAAAATTTTGTTGGAGCTACATTACTCCACTCTTCTCCACTCTTTTGCACTAAGTGTTCCTCTCTTACACTCTATTCCACACTTCAAATTTTTCTCCATTTTCCCTCGACTCCTCTCTTCTATACTTAATTTGTTTTTCAAATTTATTTACACACTCCTTCCTCTCTTCTCTTACACTTTTTATACTTGGATTTTTTCATATCTCCTTATTTCTCCATCTCTCCTCCCCTTAGTCCCTCTTCTTCCCATACATAGATTTTTTCTCTTGTTTTTCCCTCACTTAAATCCTTTGTGGGTTCACTCACCTCCCCAGGTTCATATCCCTTATCCCTCCACACACACCTCAACCCGATAACCTTCCTCTCTCTCTCCTTCCTCACCACCTCCCTCCATTCTCTCATCCCATTTTCCCAGTACTTAACTTATCTTTTAAATATAATTCCAAGACCTATTAACCAATGAGATTATGGCATATGGAAGCAAATGGAATGATGACATATGACAGTGAATGGAATCATGAACGTGGATTCTTACTCACCAATGACATGGACATTAACTCATTGTTGAATGGGCATCGATTAGGCATTAGGCGAATGTTGACTGGGCTATCAAAACTTTAATTAATTCATGAAATTTCATAAGGTCAAATATCCAAGTTTTCATAGTATCCATATGCTTCACATGAGAAGTATGGTAAAATTTTCAATATATACACTAAACTCTCAACACCAAAAGTACATGTGGGATATGTATTATAAAAGAAAAAGTTGAATTTTTAAATGGACGAGGAGAATTTGAATGAAGGGAAAATATTAATCCATGATTTGGATGAATGATTGATGAACACCAAACATTTGGAGGTTGTATCTGTTGGATAAATTTCTATTTTCGGCACACTAGTTTAGTGGGAGTAACACTAGTTCAGTGGGAGTTAACTGACTAGTTCTATTTAGACTTTCTAATTTTAGACCATCACTATTATGCATGCATTCCTAATTATAGGATGTCATTGCCTATATGAGTGAAGATCACTCACTCATTGATTAGATCATAATATACATTGATTCTCATTCTTCATTGTGTATCTCTCTTCCTTTTCTTGATAATCTGTGTTTGTGTATGCTTTAGCTAGGTCTCCTGTGTAGGTTTCCATGAAAAAATGACATGGTATCAGAGCTACGCTGGTTGGAGAAAACCAGACAAGACAAAGAATAAGGAAAATAAGATTTTCAACGAGCTAAATCCCTGGTCGTACCTTTCAGCAGTGATTTCTCCCAAAATATTAAATTTTTGAGGAAACGTCTCATGAGAGAAGTAAATCGACCCATTCTGCAAGTGGGTTTTCAATCGTTTGGCGAGATTCCTCATCGTTTGTTCAGAAAGTAAGTCGTAATATCATCTCTTGAGACTAATACGAATTTTCACTTAAAGTTCCCTTTCTGCTGTGATTTCTTAATCTTTCACTTACACATTGAGAGTAAATTTTTAAGGGTTCTTAGAAATAGTGGGAGAGATGGATAAGACAACTATTATACATTCAACCTTGGTGGTAATCCTCACACTATACAATTATTTTGATTGGAATCCCAATGCATAGTTCCAACTCAAAAGGAAAGGACTGTATAATTTGACGATGGTGACAGAAGCGGAGCCTACATCAACGATTGAGAAGATGAGATGGGAGAACCATAAGGATGAGGCCACATGACTACTTCTTGAGTTAATATCCACTGATTTATGGTTTCATGTTGCTGCTTGTATGACTCCAAACGAGATATGGAACACCCTGGAAGGACTCTGTGGAAAGCAAGATGAGATGCGAGGTCATATGCTTGAGGTAGATTTGAATACCTTAGACCCTAAAAGTTTTGATAATATACATGATTTGTTTACTAAATTTAAATCTTGATTTTTAGCTTGGGTGAATGTGGTATTGACAAGTCTACAAAAGAGAAATAACTTATTCTAACAATATTAGCCAAGCTAGGACCAGAATATGTTGTATATGTCTCCAATTTCCATTCTGGTAGATGTCTTTTTGGAACAAATTGGAAAATGCCTACGTTGGCTCAGTTCATTGATTATCTTACACAAGAGAAGACAAAACTCATACAGATGGTCCTCAATAAATATGCCAAAGCACATGCACTCACCATGCATGATGGAAAAGGGTCATCCAAACATAACGAGAAGGAGGGATATTCCAAACCCTTTAATGATTCTTGAGGTTCCAAAGACTCTTGAGATTCCAAGAAGAAGAAGAAGGGAAAGAAATGCACTTACTGCAATAAACCGAATCATGAAGAATCCACATGCATGAAGAAACATATCGATCTTATGGCACAGAAACTTCAACAGAAAAACCTTGGAAACTTCATTCCAGAGGTAGTCAAGAAGCAGAAGGAAGAATATATTGCTCCTAAGAAAGGTAATCATCATGCTATAGTTGCAATTAATTCCTCATCTGATTCATGGATTAAATATTATGGTGCATCCCATCATATGGCAGCGAAAGAGGAAGTTTTGTCTTCCTTGAGTCCATGCTCAAAACCCCCTATTCTCATGGGGGGTGATACTCCAGTAGCAGTAGCAGGAGAAGGGAGAGTGGAACTCCACAATGGAATTTTTGAGAATGTTCTACATGTTCCAAATATTTCTATGCATCTTCTCTCAGTTTATTAGATCACTCAAAATGGTAAAAAGGTTGAATTTACATCAGATTCAGTTTCAATAATTGACATGCATGACAATTCCATTATTGCAATTGGTGAGGTGGATCAGAAGTCAATGTTGTATAAATTCACTAATTTTTTTGATGATGACTCATCTTTTCTACTTACACATAAGGAGAGTACTTTGCATGCACCTCCAGTTCGACATGCATATACTCTTGTGCTTCCATCAGTTTCAAGCATCAGAGATGATTCTATACACTCAGATTCTATACATGGAAATAAGAAGGTAGTATAGCCAGATAAGAAGCCAGCGTCAAAGCTTCAACAGATGCCCAAGAAGGCACAAACCACACTTTAGGAAGCAGGAAACCTTTCAGGGAATCCATTGGATTCAAGGATGACTCAATCTCAACATGAGGAGCCTTCTCATTTACTTTCATATTCAGAACCTACGATGCCCATGCATTTATATATCGTTCAATACGCTGATCTGTAGAACTACAATAAGGTTGTGGGAAATCCATTATGTAAAACATCCATATAGAAGGAGTATGACTCACTCCTAAAGAATTAGACTTCACATTTGGTTCAACTTCCACCATAAAGGAGTATTTTCAGGTGCATATGGGTCCAAAATATCAAGAGTTACAAGGCTAGACAGGTTGCCAAAGGAATTCATCAAATCCATAAAGATTTCTACATATTCATGAAGACTTTCAGTGAGAAGAAGTTTTAGACTTTGCGGGATCATATTGCAGTGAAGAACATTGTTTCCTAGAAGTTTCCATTTTCTTCTTTTGATACATCATCTTTTAAGGGGGGGGTTTGTTCCCACGTGATTTTCGCTCTTTCCTCATTTTTATTCAGTGTTCATTAGTTTCATTGTACATGAGTACCTAAAATAGCATAATAGAAGGGACTCATTTTTTACTACATAGTGATGTTCAAGGGGGGTGTTGGAGAAATTTCTATTTTTGGCACACTAATTCAGTGGGAGTAACACTAGTTCAATGGGAGTTAACTGACTAGTTCTATTTATATTTTCTAATTTTAGACCATCACTATTATGCATGCATTCCTAATTATAGCATATCATTGCCTATATGAGTTAAGATCACTCACTCACTTATTAGATCATAATATACATTGATTCTCATTCTTCATTGTGTATCTCTCTTCCTTTTCTTGATAAGATTTGTTTGTGTATGCTTTAGCTAGGTCTCTTGTGTAGGTTTCCATGAAACACTGACAGTATATTGAGATACGGGTGTTATTTTTTAGTAAAATATACCTCATTAGAAAGGCAATTTGATTAGGACGATGATGGAACATGTTTCAAGAGTTGAAATTGGCCATGATGTTCTCATAAATTGAAAGCAAAATCATCTGTATTTTTATAGTTTGATGATAAATCTGCTTGGTACCTTGACTACACAAGCTTATATCTTGATATTTATAACTCGAAATATTTCTCATGATGAATCGTTGGGAAAATGAGATGATGAATATTTCATCTATAATGGTTTCTATGGATGAAAGGTCAAATATATTTCCCATCAAATTAAAATACAATGCTCTCTTTAAAAGCGCAACTAGTTAAAAATTTCAAAATAAAAGTTTATTTAAAAACATTTGTTAAAGATGAAAAAAGGGGCCCACTTCAAGAAACAAATGTAATTGATACAAATTCATTAATGAGGATTCAATGAGTCATTAATTAAAGTGATTATTTTAATAAGAGAAAACCCTAACTACTTGAATAAGTTGGAAGTGTAGATTTTAAAAAGAAAGAGATGACTCCATCAAAGGGTTAGAAGCGAGCAATCAAAAGATCAGAATTCCAACCATCAAAATGCAACCAAAATTCTTATTAACAAACAAGTATCTCCATCTTCCGCATTATTCTTCTTCTTCTACACTACTTTCTCAAGGCTTTGTGTTTGTATTTTTGAACCAAGCATAAGGTTGAGTCTTGAGTGTCTTTCTTGTATTCGTCAAAGACTTATTCTCTACAATATAATGGATTATTTACAACCATATATCTGATTGTCAAATTTAAGCCAAGATTTTCTATTAGATTAATTGAGGCTTAGTCTTGTATTTGACAGGATTCATTTCTAAAAATTTAGTCAATTTTTTTGCTGAGATGTTTTGTATTGTTGAATATCTTTTATGAATAAAAGTCTATAGAGAACTTCTTTGGGGAATTTCTTTAATTATTTATCAGATATTGGTATTTCTGAGTGTGAGATTTTTGGAATTTTCCTATCAAATTATTTTCAGTATTGAATGAAAAACTCATTTAAAGTTCTTTGAAATGATCAAAACTATTTTCTCCTATTTCTTGTGAGAAGATATGCATGTATGCACTATTTGTATGTGATCTAGAGGGTTGTATATATGATTTTGAGTATACATATATTCTTATATTGAATCCTTCCCTCAATCATTTATTGTCAAGAAGTTACTTGTTGCACATAAAGAGAAAATACAGTTATAAAGAACAATTCCATGTACAAATCAAAGCAATAAATATATTTAGTTTGTTGTCTAGCATTCTCCCTAATCTAGGATATTCAAGATATATCTTTCATCCAAAGAGGAGTACCACCTCTATAAAAACACAAAGGGTTCATATCCTCGTGAATTTGTTGTTTGG
>ML823124.1:156010-170191 GCA_009831015.1 Picea engelmannii
CCAAGTTTTCGAGAGGATGAGATATGAAAATAGATCACTAACTTTGTTCTCAATAATGTGTAGCAATATTATATTTCTAGGGAAAAATATGTCAACCTAAATGGTATTGGAAGTGAAATGTTTTCACTAAGGGTAAAATAAGAATTTATTGTGGGCCCTATATATGATTACATCAAATTATGGTTAAACCAAACAATGGAAGTAGTCTCCAAGGTTACCTAAATATGAGGTAATTTTGGTAGTTAGTTCTTATGAGGTGATTTGAAATGGTTCCGAACAAATGAATTGTTGTAGAACTTAGTAACTACAAAAAAAATTGGAAATATTTGAATATTAGAAAATTGTAAAGAACCTTGCATACTAAATTGCTTAAAACACAAATTTTCTTTCACAAGAAAAATTAGAACAAACAACATGCTAATTAGTTCATGCAAATAATAACATTTTTAAAACCATAATGCAACCATTCAAGAACATATCAACATAATTCAATTTAGACATAAACAAGACGAAAATAACATTCAAAACACAACAAAAAATTATCTTTAATTTGTTGAATAGAATAGTTGTGTACATGGGACACTCCTTCCAATCATAGGCTTATTGTTCAAAATATCAACAATCAGCCACCCCCAAGCTGAGGCTATGAGTCCAAAAGGAGGTTTGGTCCTCTTAGCTTCCCATTCTACATAATTCAGCATCCCAATACCTAAGTGTTAATCCACCAACTCTCTCTTTCCCCTCAACCCACACAACCCAAGGAATGGGATCCACCTTCATTCCATACAATTCGTCAGGCATTGCCAGTTCCCTCCCATGCTCCAATGCACTTGGTTGGCTAGGAAATATCAAATTTGGGGACTCTAGGAATTATTTATTGTTCCAGAAGTGTTCACATGATCTTCTCAAGGATCTTGAGCCATTTCCTCAATAGGAAATGTCACTTACAAGCATGTAGCCTTCATAGCAGGCCTACAAACTCATTTATAGAATAAAAATCATCCCAAAAATGGTTGTCCTTAAGCGTAACATCGTTGTTTCTCTTTTTCCATCACTCAACCCTCCTCTTGCTCTCCAAAACTAACATGAAAAACTACCCCAAGAATGAACTTGAATTTTCTTTTATTCTCATGCAATATCGACTCACACATTTCCAAAAAATTGGTTGTACTTATCCCATGTTGTCATAAATTGGGTGATTTGACCTTTCTCACCTACCACTCTTACATCACTTTAATATCTCTGTTGATATTTCAAATGTGGATAAACATTAATAATGAGATGGATGAATTAATATAAATAGGTAACCCCTTGTACCCCTCTTTAACCCCCTCTTTTGTGGAATCATAACCCCCCATCATTACCATCCCACTCATATTGTAGCCAATGATTATTATTAATTAATTATTTTAATGTACAAAATACATAATTTGTCCTTTGTCCATATTAATCAATATGCTCTATCCCTGTCAACCATATTGGTTCACCATCCTAATTAATATTTTCATAATTACATTATAATTAGATATCATTTTCATGAAAAACTGCATAGTGTAATTCATTAATATATGACCCATATCCATGAGTATTAGTCACAATTGACCAATAATTCTCATGATTTGAATAGTCCACTTAGCACTCATTGCATCGGGTGATGCTCATAGGGGTGAAGAAATGGGATTGAAACCAACGAAATGAATCACATAGAATCAATCATCACTATTCAAATCAAATCATGAGAATTATTGGTCAGTTGTGACTAATACTCATGGATATGGGTCATAGATTAATGACTTACAATACACAGTTAATCCTGAAAATGATATCTAATATATTGCACTGCGGAAGCCCCTCTATGCTTAAATAATAAGAGTGAAGGGAGCTCTATTGGATAGTTCATAAGGCACAATAATTTCTAAGGTTTTGCAAATGGGGTACCAAGCTAAGTGGGCTTCATTGTGGGGAAAAATCCACAGTTAAGCGTGCTTGAGCCAGAGGCATCTTGGGATGGGTGACCACCTGGGAATTCCTGGTTTACCAGGTGCAAGCCTCGGAAGTGATGATTGATGCTATGCGATTCATTTCGTTAGTTTCAATCCCATTTATTCACCCTTGTGAGCATCGCCCGATGCAATGAGTGCTAAGTGGGCTATTCAAATCATAAGAATTATTGGTTAGCTGCAACTAATACTCATGGATATGGGTCATAGATTAATGACTTACACTACGCAGATAATCACGAAAATGATATCTAATATACTGCATTGCGGAAGCCCCTCTATTCTTACATTATAATTACGAGGATCATAACTGGGGATATTTCACAAACTATATAAATTAATGCAAATGTAAAAGTGGAATAAGAAAAAAAAATGAGAAGAAAACCACCACCATAAGGAGAACACCTTCTAGCAAAGGTTTTTATGGAACCTCCCCGAAAAATTTATCTCTTCTTTTTTTATAGTGGAGGTGGGTGGTCAAAGGTTTTTGTAGAGGTCTTTTTACCGATGTGCCTTTAATGTACATATGCACTAGTAAACACCTAAATCATAACACATCGGTGCTTAAATGTTCAAACATGGTGTCACTAGTTATAACAGAGGTTGTTAGCGGAGGTGGGTGAGTGGAGAATTTTGTGGAGGTTTTTTTACCAACACGCCTTTAAGGTACATACCGATCAGTGCACACCTTAAACATAATGCATTGATTCTTAAATGTTCAAATGCAACATCACTAATTATAATGGAGGCTATTAGTGGAGATGAGAGACTGGAGGTTTTTTCGAAGGTATTTTTACTAGTGTGCCTTTATTGTACCTACGCACTAGTGTGCACATATACATTGACACACTGGTGATTAAATGTTCAAAATCACCATCATACATTATAATAAAAATAACAAACATCATTCAAAGAGCACTAGTGTTGTTGAACATTACGCCTCGGTGCGCATCACTACCGTTAGGCACACCACAATAGGGTAAATAAAAAAAATTGTGAAATTTATTTTCATTGTTACATGTCATCCCATTCTTCCAAACTCTCAAGAAATCACCAATGCTCACCCTTCTTCCATATACGCCTTGTTTCCAATGCTTTACAACAACTTGGATAGCTCCATTGGTAGATTCCACACAATTCTAAATTTTGAAAATTACCATGAATTTTCATTTCATCTCAATGGTGAAATCATTCCTCCTTGGGACATAAGAATCCAGGTAAATTGTTTATTACCTTCATATTTTCCTTTTCATCCAATTATTTCTTATTTTTTTTGTGACTGGCGGAATCAACAACTAGTCGGGCACAAGGTTGTGTTATCTAATTGCTACCACTATAACCTCCAAGCATGCCAACATGGCCCCTCACTCAACACACAATTTAAGTTGATGGTTTCTAACAAGTGAATTCACATAATGGATTTCCTTAACAGTATGCTCCATACTTATTTTTCTACACCTCGAGGGCTTCATCCAATTAAAAATTGAATTTAGCTTGAAATTTGACATTTTTTTCATTTTTTTTCCCAATTTTGTGTGGTGCTCTTGAAAATTTGTCTCGCCCCAAGGCAGTGTCTCCTTTGTTAAATTTACAGCAAGCCCCATTTTCGATGTCTCTAATATAAACATATGCGCCAGTGTTTTTCAAGGAAGAGCACCATGATAAATTTAAAAAATAAAGCCATGCATCCTTTCAGACTCCCCAGAACCGATGTGTACATAGTTTCTCCCTGCATCCAAACATTCCATTTAGTTAATATCACCACTAACTTTATGGTCCATAAAATTTAACATAGTGGTACAACAATTTTAACCAAGTGCATCGGTGCTATTTACAGAACCGTACTGAGACATATATTGATCGACTTGGCATATCATGGTGTCTCATTGGATGCCCCATGACTGGTTGTATATTCTTCATAAAGAATCATTGAACAAAACATCAATGCTCTAATATCATAGTAGCGTTGGTGTGTTATCAGTAACACATCACACTGCTTAAGTTGTGATAAAACAATTTAATCTAGCAGTTCCCATAGGTCCAACAAATGCACCAATGTTGTAAAGAGAACAACACTAGGTAAAATTTTCATAAATTATTAGTGTAGTGTGTATTATGGTAAGCACCAATAAGATCCTCGATGGAGAACTAATTAAGATAAATGCACCACTATGTTCTATTAATTGAATGCACCACCTAGTTTTCAATTACAAATTTTTTTCTCATAAGTGTGTCAAACACATACAATGCATTAGTGTTGTGTACTGCAAGATGATAAAAATACATAATAATTTACCATAGTTGTTCATTTTATGGGATGCCCCATTACCAATGCATTATAAGAAAAACATACTAGTAACAATGCAGACAAAGCTAAAAATGGAGCATCGATGCTTTAAATTCACCACAATGCACCTGTGCTTTTAACGGAGTTTCACCAATACAAATATTTACAAAATTATCATGTCGATGTATCTTTAAAATGTGTCCAATATCAGTGCATCATAAAATGCAATGCAACGTTAAAAATAATTTAGTGCTCCAACGAACATAGAGTATTGGTTCTTTTCATATAACAAAGCACACTGGTTTGTTTAACAATTACAATTCTATTAAAGCATTGCATTATGTAGAACCAACTTCACCATGTTACACAATTCATATGTAAAATGACATCATAGTGCATTTTGTATGACAACCTGTAATCAGTGTGCTATATAACACAATTCACTACTATAGATATCAGTGCTCTACTAATAATGATGCACCAATGCATTAAATTTACCACAGTGTTGTTCGATGCCTTATGTCTGACATAGAGCATCGATAGTAGTGATTATTGTATTTTGAAATAGCACCGATTAATTTTTCACCCTTTTTTTTTCAAATAGAAATTGCTTTCTCTAATACCTCGGTTTCAAGACCACGAATTAAATAATGTATTTTTTTATTTTATAAATGGTCAGAGTGCCCTGTTGACGATTGACTCTGTTAGGAACGAAACATAAACCTCATGAGGATACGAATCCCCCATTTTTATAGAGGTGCTCCTCCTCTTTACCTAAAGATTTTCTTGGGACTCTAGATTTTCATAATATGGGACTTTGCAGAAGTCCATCGTGGTAATAAAAGAAATATAAAGATTCCAAGAAAAATTAACAAGAAAGAAAACATTTTCTTTTCTTTTTAAGGAAAGTTCCTGAGAAATGACCAGGAACCACACACTTCATACATTTGAAAACGATAGACAAAACTTACTCACATCCATCATAGTTAAACTAAAGATTTCCGATCACATAAAATAAAAAGAAGATGGTCTGCATGCATAAGAGAAATTTAACAGGGTGGACACATGGGAAGCTCAAATAAAGATAATGATAGATCAATCTCAAATAATTTATACTCAAAACTTAGATTTACAAAGCATAGTCAAAACTGATCTCGAAATAGCTCTCTTAAAATTTCTGAAAAAATATATAGTCTGTTACAAAGCCTTGAAATTTAAATGTGTTTTTCCTTAGTACTGGGATTGGGGCTCCCGTAGACCATAAATAAAATATAAAAAATAAGTAATATTGTAGAAGGAGGATGGTGGGCTATAATAGAACATAAAGACATGGAAAGAAGACAAGGACAAGTTATCAGACTTTGGTTAAACCTTTCTAGTCAAAGAAGAAGAGTAACTGGATGAAATAAATGATAAAGAATGAAAGATGTGATCAACATAAACTTACTATGATGGTCTCTCATGTCTTCACTTGCTTGTTCTTGTCCTTTTATTGTCTTCATCAACGGTTACATGAATCGTCTCAACTGTTTCTTTCCCTTTGTTATTAAGGACGATCTTTTCAGAGCTTGCATGATCATTTATTAGCATTAAACCACACTTAATGCATATTGGGAAAAGTACGAATATGGCGGGGATGGACAAGAGAAATTTTGAATCATGGAGCCTTTTGTGAACCCTCTAACCTGGGAACCCGTGGACCTGCGATTGTGAATGATCAAAATAAGCTAAGTGTTGCAAAGCGGTTGGTAGGACTTGGATACATGAGAAATGAAATACTTAGGGTCTTAGTACCCACGACAAATATGATGGTCATAATGTAGATCATGGGACTTTAGGTGCAAAGTGGAGATCACAGAACTTGGAAGATGAAGGATTCAACCCATGAACCCAAGTTGCAAAAATGGTTAAGTATATTATAACAAGGTGATCGGTCGGACTCATGACATAGGAACATGGATGGAGATGAAGACTCACAAGTCCACCTACCCGTGAAACCACCAATTTTTGAAATGCGACTAAGTATCGTAACTAGAAAGGGAAAAGAAAAGGGAAAAAATAAAATGGGAATGAGGGTAGGTATAGAAGAGGGAAAAGAAATGGAAAAAATAAGTTGGGAAAATAGAAAAGGAAAGGAGATTTAGGAATAAGGAATTGATCTCAACTATTGGCTCCAACTGCGCAATGATAACCCCCAGTGGATTGTCAAGAATCGAAAATCGTTATGACCAGGCGCTTCAATCCATTGGGATAAGGAGTCAAAGGCAAGAATATACAAACTGAATAAATGAATAATAAAATTTATGTACAGGGAGATGAGAAATTTTTAGGTGAAGAAAACTTTCAAATGTTTCCCATTGATAGGAAACATTAATCTTTTACCCTTCATGTCTTCGAGCATATAGGAATTAAAACCTAGGATCATTTCGATTATGTATGGTCCAATCCAGAGTTCTTTGAAATTTTTGTGCATCAATGGTTTCTCCTTAGATTTGTTCCAGAGTAACACCAATTCTCCCTTCTGAAAATTCTTTACATTTTCATTTTGGTAAAAATATATTTTGATACTTTGTTGTCTCTGATAAGTTCTATTTAGGGATTTACTTTGTTCTTCCTCCAATTTCAAAAACTGGTTGATCATCCTTTGTATAGGTGAAATGTATTCTGCATCTTCTGTATTAACCACAAAAGTAAAAGAATTGAATTCGAGGCTAATTGGAATTTTTTATTCTTTCCCATAAAACAATGTATACAGAGACATCCCAGTGTTGTCTTTCATAGTCATTTTGCTTTCCCACAACGCATCAGTCAACTTCAAATGCCAATTACTTTGGTTCTTGTCAATAGTTTTCTTCAATATATTAATGAGTGTATTATTTGTGGATTATGCAAGACCATTCCCTTATGGATAATAGTTTGATGACTGCCCCATAATAATTTCATATTCTCCACAAAATTCTATAAATTTTGAACCAATGAAAATCGAACCATTATCAGTGATGAATTTTTCTAGGACACTGAATCTTGACAATATATTATCTTTTAGAAACTTAAATAACTCTTCAAAATGATCCCTTTTTAATGCCACTGCTTCTGGCCACTTCATAAAATAATTTGTAGTAGTGATATTATACATATGTCCCTTGCTTGACTTTGGATTTATTGGCCCGATGACATCAATTCCCCATTGGGAGAATAGTTGTTCTGCAGTTATAGGATGTAACGACATCACAAATATCTTCAATTTCCATAAAAATTGTTGGCAAGATACACAATTCCTTATTGTGGCATATGAGTCCCTAAAAATTGATGGCCAATAAAAACCAACTCTTATTATCTTATGGGTGGTGGTCATAGGTGAAAAATGTCCACCACATATTGCTTCATGGAATTCCCTCATTAATTCTTGAGCTTTGTTTTCATCAACACATCTCAGTAATATACCATCATAGTTCCTTCTGAACAATATATCAGCAATCAACATATATCGGTTTGACTTCATATTCAATGTTCTTCGCTCTTTAGGGTTCATGGTGACTAGAAACTTCCTGGAACTCAAGTAGAATATAGTATCTCTATACCATTCTGAATCAACCAATGGTTCTCCTATTGAAATTGAAATCATTCCATCCAAAGAATCACTACTTGCAATGAGCTTACATAAATGTTGTCCTTTGACAACCTTTAAAGGTTTAATTTTAATATCATATTCTTGAATATTTTCCAACCAGTTAGCACATTTTCCTTCTCTCAATTGTCGATTCAAAAGCATCTTCACTGGTGAGGATGGAACATAAACAATGACATGATAATTTAGTATGTAATTCTGAACGTGCGCCACCTCTTTCACAAGAGACATGGTTTGTTTTTCCAATTTGGAATACCTTAATTCATAATCATGAAGTTTTTTTCTCATGAAGTTGATTGGGAGTTGTTCACCCTTCATATTCCTCCAAGTAAGAATAGATGAAACAATTGTTTTTGTAGTGAATGAATAGATGATGAAGTCCCTTTGAAAGTTCAGGCTAATGAGGACTTGAGTTGTAGTGATTTCCCTTCTAATATTATTGAAAGCTTCTTGTGTATCCACTATCCATTCAAACCTTTGGTCCTTTTTCAACAATAAATTGATTGGCTTCACAATAATTGCATAATCATGAATGTTGGCCCTCAACCAAGTTTTGAGGAAACCTTGGTCAGGTTTAGACCACCTTTTGGACTTCGACACGAGGGTTGAAGGTGGAGCGCCATGGTGGAGCTGAGATCATGGATCTCACTTGTTTTGCAGGGTATGTGGACCCAAAAAGGGGTTCTTTAGGGTTTTGTAATGGGTTATGGGATGTTGGCCCATGCGTTTACCCATGTTTAGGCCTTTTTGTAAGGAATTGTAAAAGTATAAATAAGTAAGATTGTAAGGTAGAAGAAGAGAAGTGATGTAAGAGGGAAGTCTTGGTAGTTAAGTGCAAGTAGTTCTGAGTTTCTTTGTGCATCATAATGTGTATGTAAGGCTCTGTGCTCACTAGAGAAGTTGTCTTTGTGCCTTGACCTAGTGTTGGGAAGGAGGATCTGGTGCTCAGTGCGCAGATATCCTGTCTAATGTGAAGCTTGGCTCTATGGCTTAGTGCACATGAGCATATGAATGTAAGATATTGAATAATAATAAATAAGACAAAGCATTTGGTGGATGTATCCCCACACTAGGGTGAACCACATATATCTTGTATATGTGGTTTGCTTTGTGCTTTGTTGGTTATGTTATGAATCTGCTCAATGTTTTTCTTTTTATGTATGTTAGATAGATCCCTTGATGCTTAGTGCTTAGTTGTGTTAAGAATGAATGAATGTTAGATGATTGAAGTGTTAATATTTATTATTACTGTGTCGATCTATCTTAGGGTTTGTTCTGCGACGTTAATGAAGCTAATGAAATAATGCATATCATCTTCTAAGTGTTGTTATAATATTCTGCGAAGTGTTATTATCACATATCTATGTCCCAGCTTGGTTACAGACACCTAAGTCTTGTAACCCCCCCTACTTCTACCTCGGGTGATACTTCACCTACTTCACAGGTTTTTCCTAAAGGGATGGTAGTTATGGTTTTTTGGTGTGTTGTTGAAGCGTTAAACTCTGGGTCTTCCCCTGTGCCAACAAATGGTTGTGTTGTCGAGACCTAAAACTGTGATTGCTGGGAACTAAAAATAATATTTGTGCGTAGATATATTGTTGTAGTGTGCAATACTCTAGTTGAATTACGAAGCTTTGTGCTAAGAAATAAAACTGATCTGAAGAAAAGAGGTAAGATCTTAAAACAGGTAAATCTATATGCTTTGATAAGAGTAAGATACGTAAAAGTTTTGTTTCGAAAGCATGAATTTAGGTATGTTTAATAGATTATTTCCTAGTCTGAAAGATAGGGCATAGTTGGAAGAAAGATTTGATCTAAGTAAAGCTAATAGAAATGAAGAAAGATGTGTTATTCCTATGCATAGAAAGAATTTTTGGAGTAATAAGTGGATGCAAGAAGCTAGAAATAATTTTTGCAGATTGCAGGTCCAACACTATGATCCTAGTGCATAGTACAAAAGTGGTTGGGGAACATATAAGAGAAAAAGAGGATTAAATTTGTGTATTAAATGTAGAATATCGGGACATCTTGCTAAGGAATGCCCTAGTATAGGTCCTATTTGTCTTTGTTGTAAAATTATTGGCCACAAGGTTGAGGATTGTCCAAGGATGATCACTAAAGTTGAAAGGATGAACATGAGACAAGAAAACTATGAAGTAATTCAAGAGACTAAGAGCATGTTGGAGAATCATAAAGAGAATAGATCATAGGAAGGTCAGACTACATTAGTGCAGTTGAAATAAATGATGGTTTTTCATAAATATGTTAGTTTACCAAAGATCCTAAAAGTAAAACAATGCATAAGTACAAGAATAGAAAACTTCAACATAGACTGTGTCTTGGATGAAGAAACACAAGTGAATATTATGACAGGAGATACTTGGGAAATTTTGGGAAAGCCTATTGTGGTAGCTTCATTGGGAAGGATAGGCTTATTTAAAGGTAAGATGATAACCCTATGTGGGAGATTTACTAATGTACCTATAATTATCCATGGAACATTGACTGAAGAGGAATTTTAAGTCATTAAGTTTGTTGAGAACAATGCCCCTTTCCCATTTTTGTTAGGAAATACTTGGATTGAGAAGGATCAAATTAGAAGGAAAGAAGAGGAAGAAGCTATAGAAAATAAAAAGAAAGAACAAAGGGATTTCATAGCTATAAAAATATATCGACTAATAGCAGAACAAGAGGATAAGTCGAAGCAACAGAAGGAAAGAGAATTAGCTAGCAAGTTTGAAATAATGAAGGAAGGATTGAAGGACATATTCATGCAAGAAAGAAGTATATCCACCCAGGAAGTAGTAAGAAAAGGAATATTAACTTTAGACCCTTTGAGAGAAAAGCAGCAGTGCAAAGTCACTACGCTAGGAGAAGATAAGAATAAGAATGGAAAGAGGATTCCAAAAACTGTTAGAGAAACACAGATCACAGGAAAGGAGGAAAGGAAGCTCAATCAAAAGAAATACAAGTTAGAAAAGCTACAGGAAGCTACATAGAAAAGATGGAAGACTTCACAGACTAAAAACTTGCAGGAGGCAGGCTCGCAGGATTTGAACCTCATCGGAACAATATAACTATGTAGAATGGGAGTTCACCCTAATGAAGATATATGATCGTTGGAGGCACCCCTCCCATTAGAATGATGCTCCAGAACTAGTAGGAGGGTGGATGGACCACTTTTAGGACATTGAGACCGTGCCATAACAGACAGATTCACATTGATGGAAGCATTCCTGCCCATTGGAAGAATCTGTTACTATGGCTCACTTATTTAATCCATTGGTCACTGCACTAGGACCACTTTTTACCACCCGTGATTAACTGAGCCAATAGAGAATCGATTGTGTGTCAAGTTGTGTTATCAGAAACTAGACGTCATTGTCTGTTTGTCTACTTATCCGTTTGCCTAACCCAACCTGTCTGTTTAACAGTGAGAATGTTGCGCGAACCCACTAAGTTAAAGAAGTCCGTCGAGGAGGTTCTCAAGAAGTTCATGGTTGATAGAGATATGTATGAAGGAGTACATGCATAGTCGACCAGGGTACTATAGGCTTCCCCTTCGACTGGATGACGTTCAGGCCATGTCAACCCCGCGACTGAGCAATGAAGTAAGCATCATGACAATCTGGCTAATGTGAAGTAGATCTCATTGATATTACTAGAGTATATCCCACCATTGGTTGGCACGGTTAATCGCTATAGAATCCCACGAGATTATGAGTACACCCTAATCACCACGTATATACCAAAAGGAATATGCATAGTTGGGAGTCAGTTAGGACAGATCCAACTACTGAAGAACAATGAATTTAATCTTGGCAACAGAAATAACTATGCTATGATCGCACCCCACCAATACTTGACAAATACAACTGGGAAGAATCCTCACCTGGTCTCCCAGGCATGGATTAAGGAGCTCGCACAATCCACTGTGCTAAATGTGATGAAGATTCCCCATTTTGGTTGTCACCAAGAGGTTAACACCTGCGTTAAACTCCTCTTTCTGTGATACCATGGAGGATACCTATTTATCAACCGACGGATTACTTTGGATCCGATGTTGATACACTTGATTATAAGATTAAGCATGAAGGGACTTGACCCTCAACAATTTTACCCAGGGAAGGCCTCAAACCGCTCCCTGTCACAATGCATCAAGGAATCATACGGCGAAGTCGAAAAGGGAAAGAGAGGCTACAAGTTATCCCCTATCTAGGATGGCAGTGCCTCACTTTCCAACTCATAGATGGAAATCTCGTAATAACAAACCGCCCCACACAGGTCACTAGGTTCGTGGTGGACCTCATAGGAAAATGTGTGGAGGGCATGTAGATGAATTGAGTGAGTTACCTCGTCAATGAAATCGAGAAGGACTGTTGCGAAGCTCAAGATTAGGGATACGAGTTCCACTTCAGATGGATGATCATGTTGATCACATTTGTCACCTGGAAAATGACATAGGGAGCCACCTTTCCTGGGATCGAACCATAAGATCCGTTGGATGCTAGGTTTTCTACCTTTTGGTACACCAACGACATGTCGAAACAATGGTAATCGAATGTTGTTTTCCATTCATATTATCAACAATTGAAGGTTTCCATTGAATCATTTCCATGCATGACATAACGCGCACCCTACACCAGTACAAACCAATATCCAAGTTCCATGCAGATCGACATTTTATCTATATCAATGCGTGCAGAGACAAGAGAAAGGAAGAGTTACAGTCATATTACAAACTGATAGATGAATACATGGGGTAGATCACGAAGGAGTGGCCGAAGGATTTCCTCACACCTTTTGTTGATGAGAAAATATATGACACTGACATCATAGGAATGCCCCTAGTCACCCAATTCGAGCATGTCAAACAGTCCAGTGCGAAGAAGAAGAAGAAAAAGGAGGAAGTTCAGAATGTAGAGACTGATGAGGAGGAAAATGCCTATGAAGAAAATGGATATGGCTTGCTAGGAGGAGGAGATGAAGCAAATGGACAAGGAGGAGGGTATGAAGGAGAAGGTGAAGCTACACCATCGAAAGATCTCTCTATTGAAACAATAATACCACAGAAGAGGAAGGTTTCTCCACAAAAACCTTCAGCAAGAAATAAGACACGCGCTATCAAGCCCCAGTTAGAGGCCACACTCACAGAAGACGATATTAGTCTAGTCCGCGGATCCATGGAGGATGCTTCCAAGGACATCTTGCAAAGATATGGAGCGAAGCAAGATGAACTATATGGTAGGATCGAAAAGGAATTAATCGAAGTACAAAAATCTATTTGTTCTGTCCGCGTAGTGCCTACTATGCCTTCCTCATCGCAAAATACAGAATTGGGGGATAAACCAGCCCAGTTAAGAATACTTCTAGATGCGACAGAGGCTCGAATTAAGAAAATAAAGGAAGAGAAGGAGAAGACTATAGAAGCCTTGAAACAAAAAAAAAGGAAGTCTTAGAGAAATTACGCGTAGCACGGTACTGCGTAACCGCCTATGAAAATGAAAAAGAAGAGTTCCAGGTGATGGTCCTGGAGGAAAACATCTAGCTACGGAGAGAAAAAAATAAGTTTCTTACAAAACGAGCCATAGTTAAGGAAGTTGTCAGTAAAGCATGTCACTCTGTGTTGGTCTTGGCACAGGAGGAACAGGAGTCAGTCGAGGCTCAAGTGGAGAAGATCATTGAAACCATCCAATAGCTTCAAGCGAGGATAATAAAGTTGGAGATCCAAGCAGTACCGAGGACCCCACAGGAGGTGCGTGACCAGAGGGAGGAATATGCTAAGAACATAGTAGTAATGATCAGAGCCTGTTGGGCAATTCAATTTCTTAAATTGCTTTCATTTAATTATCAACCAGGGATGCTCGTAAGCTTGTGATTATGCCAACAAAATATATGCAATATTAGGCATCTAAATCTAATCTGATAAAATTCAATCAAATGCTAACTCTTTCATTCCACTAAATAAGACTTAGTTGTTGTAGGCAATAAAACACTATCTCCCTTACAGGAGGTCCACTCGTGATGTTTCACAAAACCTACCAACAATCAATATCATCAAGTAAACACTCATGCATTGAAAATAAATACACTTAAAAATGATTATTTATTGTAGGAATGAAAACACTAGCTCCTTTATAGGAGGTCTTCTCGTAATGTTTCAAATAACCTATCAACAATCAAGATCATCAAATAATTCTAATAAAAACAATAAAGCATATAAACCTATTCAAAGCATTAGAACAAGAAGAAAATGATACTATGAT
>ML823124.1:170241-180951 GCA_009831015.1 Picea engelmannii
GGATTGTATTATGTGGAAAAGGGGCGGGTCGGGGCCTAGCCCCGACCCATTGTTTTATATATAACCGTTGTATATTATCGGATGGCGCGTATACATTGCAATGTATTGCAATGTTGTTAACACATAACACTAATGTATGAACCATGTATTAAACCAACGCGCAGGGTTTTGTGTTATGGTTAACCATTGTATTGTGCGGTTGTAACTTGCGCGGTTTAGCTCGTTACACAACGGTCAAACGACCTTTTGCGCCCAGTCTATGGTCATGTGGCCATACGACCCTATGCCGAGGCGGTTGGGGGCTGGAGGCGCCCTATCCGTCCTACGGTTTGCACCATTGGCGCGGTTGCGCCCGGTGCTAATTTATAACGCGTTTTTGGAGCGTGTTCCAGGTTCATGGGTGGAAAAGTGCAGATTGTAGAACCAGAGACAGCAAAGAAGGAGGGAGACTTCAGAGGAGGCTATCTTCTTCATTTTTCGACCGTTTCAGGTGCCGTCAGAGCCTAGACAGGGGTTTTGGTACGCTGCGGAGCCATTGAAGCAGTCATTTTTTTTATTTGAGCACTGTAAGACTTGTTTTTAATCACTTTGAGCAATTTAATATAAAAGATCCATTTTGGAGGCTGGACCAGGAGATGTAGCCCGGAGTGGGGTGAACTCCTTTATCAAGTTGTTGTGTTTATGTCTTATGTTCAATGATTTATGATGCTGTCTATGCTTATTTCTACATAAGTAATCTTTTAATATGTGTTGCAAATTGATCCGGTTGCATTAAACACATAACATTTCACTTGCAAAATTTAATTTAATCAAGTTTATAAAGTCTTCGTCATATTTTTAGATCAATGATAAAAATACATAATAATTTACCATAATTGTTCATTTTATGGGATGCCCCATTACTGATGCGTTATAAGAAAAACATACTAGTAACAATGCAGACAAAGCTAAAAATGGAGCATCGATGCTTTAAATTCACCACAATGCACCTGTGCTTTTAACGGAGTTTCACCAATACAAATATTTACAAAATTATCATGTCGATGTGTCTTTAAAATGTGTCCATTATCAGTGCATCATAAAATGCAATGCAACGTTAAAAATAATTTAGTGCTCCAACGAACATAGAGTATTGGTTCTTTTCATATAACAAAGCACACTGGTTTGTTTAACAATTAAAATTCTATTAAAGCATTACATTATGTAGAACCAACTTCACCACGTTACACAATTCATATGTAAAATGACATCATAGTGCATTTTGTATGACAACATGTAATCAGTGTGCTATATAACACAATTCACTACTATAGAACACAGTGTTGTTCGGTGCCTTATGTCTGACATAAAGCATCGATAGTAGTGATTATTGTATTTTGAAATAGCACCAATTAATTTTTCACCCTTTTTTTTTCAAATAGAAATTGCTTTCTCTAATACCTCGGTTTCAAGACCACGAATTAAATAATGTATTTTTTATTTTATAAATGGTCAGAGTTCCCTGTTGACGATTGACTCTATTAGGACCGAAACATAAACCTCATGAGGATACAAATCCCCCATTTTTATAGAGGTGCTCCTCCTCTTTACCTAAAGATTTTCTTGGGACTCTAGACTTTCATAATATGGGACTTTGCAGAAGTCCATTGTGGTAATAAAAGAAATATACAGATTCCAAGAAAAATTAACAAGAAAGAAAACATTTTCTTTTCTTTTTAAAGAAAGTTCCTGAGAAATGACTAGGAACCACACACTTCATACATTTGAAAACGATAGACAAAACTTACTCACATCCATCATAGTTAAACTAAAGATTTTCGATCACATAAAATAAAAAGAAGATGGTCTGCATGCATAAGAGAACTTTAACAGAGTGGACACATGGGAAGCTCAAATAAAGATAATGATAGATCAATCTCAAATAATTTATACTCAAAACTTAGATTTACAAAGCATAGTCAAAACTAATCTAGAAATAGCTCTCTTAAAATTTCTAAAAGAATATATAGTCTGTTACAAAGACTTGAAATTTAAATGTGTTTTTCCTTAGTACTGGGATTGGGGCTCCCGTAGACCATAAATAAAATATAAAAAATAAGTAATCTTGTAGAAGGAGGATGGTGGGCTATAATAGAACATAAAGACATGGAAAGAAGACAAGGAGAAGTTATTAGACTTTGGTTAAACCTTTCTAGTCAAAGAAGCAGAGTAATTGGATGAAATAAATGATAAAGAAAGAAAGATGTGATCAACATAAACTTACTATGATGGTCTCTCATGTCTTCACTTGCTTGTTCTTGTCCTTTTATTGTCTTCATCAATGGTTACATGAATCGTCTCAACTGTTTCTTTCCCTTTGTTATTAAGGACGATCTTTTCGGAGCTTGCATGATCATTTATTAGCATTAAACCACACTTAATGCATATTGGGAAAAGTACGAATATGGCGGGGATGGACAAGAGAAATTTTGAATCATGGAGCCTTTTGTGAACCCTCTAACCTGGGAACCCGTGGACCTGCGATTGTGAATGATCAAAATAAGCTAAGTGTTGCAAAGCGGTTGGTAGGACTTGGATACATGAGAAATGAAATACTTAGGGTCTTAGTACCCACGACAAATATGATGGTCATAATGTAGATCATGGGACTTTAGGTGCAAAGTGGAGATCACAGAACTTGGAAGATGAAGGATTCAACCCATGAACCCAAGTTGCAAAAATGGTTAAGTATATTATAACAAGGTGATCGGTCGGACTCATGACATAGGAACATGGATGGAGATGAAGACTCACAAGTCCACCTACCCGTGAAACCACCAATTTTTGAAATGCGACTAAGTATCGTAACTAGAAAGGGAAAAGAAAAGGGAAAAAATAAAATGGGAATGAGGGTAGGTATAGAAGAGGGAAAAGAAATGGAAAAAATAAGTTGGGAAAATAGAAAAGGAAAGGAGATTTAGGAATAAGGAATTGATCTCAACTATTGGCTCCAACTGCGCAATGATAACCCCCAGTGGATTGTCAAGAATCGAAAATCGTTATGACCAGGCGCTTCAATCCATTGGGATAAGGAGTCAAAGGCAAGAATATACAAACTGAATAAATGAATAATAAAATTTATGTACAGGGAGATGAGAAATTTTTAGGTGAAGAAAACTTTCAAATGTTTCCCATTGATAGGAAACATTAATCTTTTACCCTTCATGTCTTCGAGCATATAGGAATTAAAACCTAGGATCATTTCGATTATGTATGGTCCAATCCAGAGTTCTTTGAAATTTTTGTGCATCAATGGTTTCTCCTTAGATTTGTTCCAGAGTAACACCAATTCTCCCTTCTGAAAATTCTTTACATTTTCATTTTGGTAAAAATATATTTTGATACTTTGTTGTCTCTGATAAGTTCTATTTAGGGATTTACTTTGTTCTTCCTCCAATTTCAAAAACTGGTTGATCATCCTTTGTATAGGTGAAATGTATTCTGCATCTTCTGTATTAACCACAAAAGTAAAAGAATTGAATTCGAGGCTAATTGGAATTTTTTATTCTTTCCCATAAAACAATGTATACAGAGACATCCCAGTGTTGTCTTTCATAGTCATTTTGCTTTCCCACAACGCATCAGTCAACTTCAAATGCCAATTACTTTGGTTCTTGTCAATAGTTTTCTTCAATATATTAATGAGTGTATTATTTGTGGATTATGCAAGACCATTCCCTTATGGATAATAGTTTGATGACTGCCCCATAATAATTTCATATTCTCCACAAAATTCTATAAATTTTGAACCAATGAAAATCGAACCATTATCAGTGATGAATTTTTCTAGGACACTGAATCTTGACAATATATTATCTTTTAGAAACTTAAATAACTCTTCAAAATGATCCCTTTTTAATGCCACTGCTTCTGGCCACTTCATAAAATAATTTGTAGTAGTGATATTATACATATGTCCCTTGCTTGACTTTGGATTTATTGGCCCGATGACATCAATTCCCCATTGGGAGAATAGTTGTTCTGCAGTTATAGGATGTAACGACATCACAAATATCTTCAATTTCCATAAAAATTGTTGGCAAGATACACAATTCCTTATTGTGGCATATGAGTCCCTAAAAATTGATGGCCAATAAAAACCAACTCTTATTATCTTATGGGTGGTGGTCATAGGTGAAAAATGTCCACCACATATTGCTTCATGGAATTCCCTCATTAATTCTTGAGCTTTGTTTTCATCAACACATCTCAGTAATATACCATCATAGTTCCTTCTGAACAATATATCAGCAATCAACATATATCGGTTTGACTTCATATTCAATGTTCTTCGCTCTTTAGGGTTCATGGTGACTAGAAACTTCCTGGAACTCAAGTAGAATATAGTATCTCTATACCATTCTGAATCAACCAATGGTTCTCCTATTGAAATTGAAATCATTCCATCCAAAGAATCACTACTTGCAATGAGCTTACATAAATGTTGTCCTTTGACAACCTTTAAAGGTTTAATTTTAATATCATATTCTTGAATATTTTCCAACCAGTTAGCACATTTTCCTTCTCTCAATTGTCGATTCAAAAGCATCTTCACTGGTGAGGATGGAACATAAACAATGACATGATAATTTAGTATGTAATTCTGAACGTGCGCCACCTCTTTCACAAGAGACATGGTTTGTTTTTCCAATTTGGAATACCTTAATTCATAATCATGAAGTTTTTTTCTCATGAAGTTGATTGGGAGTTGTTCACCCTTCATATTCCTCCAAGTAAGAATAGATGAAACAATTGTTTTTGTAGTGAATGAATAGATGATGAAGTCCCTTTGAAAGTTCAGGCTAATGAGGACTTGAGTTGTAGTGATTTCCCTTCTAATATTATTGAAAGCTTCTTGTGTATCCACTATCCATTCAAACCTTTGGTCCTTTTTCAACAATAAATTGATTGGCTTCACAATAATTGCATAATCATGAATGTTGGCCCTCAACCAAGTTTTGAGGAAACCTTGGTCAGGTTTAGACCACCTTTTGGACTTCGACACGAGGGTTGAAGGTGGAGCGCCATGGTGGAGCTGAGATCATGGATCTCACTTGTTTTGCAGGGTATGTGGACCCAAAAAGGGGTTCTTTAGGGTTTTGTAATGGGTTATGGGATGTTGGCCCATGCGTTTACCCATGTTTAGGCCTTTTTGTAAGGAATTGTAAAAGTATAAATAAGTAAGATTGTAAGGTAGAAGAAGAGAAGTGATGTAAGAGGGAAGTCTTGGTAGTTAAGTGCAAGTAGTTCTGAGTTTCTTTGTGCATCATAATGTGTATGTAAGGCTCTGTGCTCACTAGAGAAGTTGTCTTTGTGCCTTGACCTAGTGTTGGGAAGGAGGATCTGGTGCTCAGTGCGCAGATATCCTGTCTAATGTGAAGCTTGGCTCTATGGCTTAGTGCACATGAGCATATGAATGTAAGATATTGAATAATAATAAATAAGACAAAGCATTTGGTGGATGTATCCCCACACTAGGGTGAACCACATATATCTTGTATATGTGGTTTGCTTTGTGCTTTGTTGGTTATGTTATGAATCTGCTCAATGTTTTTCTTTTTATGTATGTTAGATAGATCCCTTGATGCTTAGTGCTTAGTTGTGTTAAGAATGAATGAATGTTAGATGATTGAAGTGTTAATATTTATTATTACTGTGTCGATCTATCTTAGGGTTTGTTCTGCGACGTTAATGAAGCTAATGAAATAATGCATATCATCTTCTAAGTGTTGTTATAATATTCTGCGAAGTGTTATTATCACATATCTATGTCCCAGCTTGGTTACAGACACCTAAGTCTTGTAACCCCCCCTACTTCTACCTCGGGTGATACTTCACCTACTTCACAGGTTTTTCCTAAAGGGATGGTAGTTATGGTTTTTTGGTGTGTTGTTGAAGCGTTAAACTCTGGGTCTTCCCCTGTGCCAACAAATGGTTGTGTTGTCGAGACCTAAAACTGTGATTGCTGGGAACTAAAAATAATATTTGTGCGTAGATATATTGTTGTAGTGTGCAATACTCTAGTTGAATTACGAAGCTTTGTGCTAAGAAATAAAACTGATCTGAAGAAAAGAGGTAAGATCTTAAAACAGGTAAATCTATATGCTTTGATAAGAGTAAGATACGTAAAAGTTTTGTTTCGAAAGCATGAATTTAGGTATGTTTAATAGATTATTTCCTAGTCTGAAAGATAGGGCATAGTTGGAAGAAAGATTTGATCTAAGTAAAGCTAATAGAAATGAAGAAAGATGTGTTATTCCTATGCATAGAAAGAATTTTTGGAGTAATAAGTGGATGCAAGAAGCTAGAAATAATTTTTGCAGATTGCAGGTCCAACACTATGATCCTAGTGCATAGTACAAAAGTGGTTGGGGAACATATAAGAGAAAAAGAGGATTAAATTTGTGTATTAAATGTAGAATATCGGGACATCTTGCTAAGGAATGCCCTAGTATAGGTCCTATTTGTCTTTGTTGTAAAATTATTGGCCACAAGGTTGAGGATTGTCCAAGGATGATCACTAAAGTTGAAAGGATGAACATGAGACAAGAAAACTATGAAGTAATTCAAGAGACTAAGAGCATGTTGGAGAATCATAAAGAGAATAGATCATAGGAAGGTCAGACTACATTAGTGCAGTTGAAATAAATGATGGTTTTTCATAAATATGTTAGTTTACCAAAGATCCTAAAAGTAAAACAATGCATAAGTACAAGAATAGAAAACTTCAACATAGACTGTGTCTTGGATGAAGAAACACAAGTGAATATTATGACAGGAGATACTTGGGAAATTTTGGGAAAGCCTATTGTGGTAGCTTCATTGGGAAGGATAGGCTTATTTAAAGGTAAGATGATAACCCTATGTGGGAGATTTACTAATGTACCTATAATTATCCATGGAACATTGACTGAAGAGGAATTTTAAGTCATTAAGTTTGTTGAGAACAATGCCCCTTTCCCATTTTTGTTAGGAAATACTTGGATTGAGAAGGATCAAATTAGAAGGAAAGAAGAGGAAGAAGCTATAGAAAATAAAAAGAAAGAACAAAGGGATTTCATAGCTATAAAAATATATCGACTAATAGCAGAACAAGAGGATAAGTCGAAGCAACAGAAGGAAAGAGAATTAGCTAGCAAGTTTGAAATAATGAAGGAAGGATTGAAGGACATATTCATGCAAGAAAGAAGTATATCCACCCAGGAAGTAGTAAGAAAAGGAATATTAACTTTAGACCCTTTGAGAGAAAAGCAGCAGTGCAAAGTCACTACGCTAGGAGAAGATAAGAATAAGAATGGAAAGAGGATTCCAAAAACTGTTAGAGAAACACAGATCACAGGAAAGGAGGAAAGGAAGCTCAATCAAAAGAAATACAAGTTAGAAAAGCTACAGGAAGCTACATAGAAAAGATGGAAGACTTCACAGACTAAAAACTTGCAGGAGGCAGGCTCGCAGGATTTGAACCTCATCGGAACAATATAACTATGTAGAATGGGAGTTCACCCTAATGAAGATATATGATCGTTGGAGGCACCCCTCCCATTAGAATGATGCTCCAGAACTAGTAGGAGGGTGGATGGACCACTTTTAGGACATTGAGACCGTGCCATAACAGACAGATTCACATTGATGGAAGCATTCCTGCCCATTGGAAGAATCTGTTACTATGGCTCACTTATTTAATCCATTGGTCACTGCACTAGGACCACTTTTTACCACCCGTGATTAACTGAGCCAATAGAGAATCGATTGTGTGTCAAGTTGTGTTATCAGAAACTAGACGTCATTGTCTGTTTGTCTACTTATCCGTTTGCCTAACCCAACCTGTCTGTTTAACAGTGAGAATGTTGCGCGAACCCACTAAGTTAAAGAAGTCCGTCGAGGAGGTTCTCAAGAAGTTCATGGTTGATAGAGATATGTATGAAGGAGTACATGCATAGTCGACCAGGGTACTATAGGCTTCCCCTTCGACTGGATGACGTTCAGGCCATGTCAACCCCGCGACTGAGCAATGAAGTAAGCATCATGACAATCTGGCTAATGTGAAGTAGATCTCATTGATATTACTAGAGTATATCCCACCATTGGTTGGCACGGTTAATCGCTATAGAATCCCACGAGATTATGAGTACACCCTAATCACCACGTATATACCAAAAGGAATATGCATAGTTGGGAGTCAGTTAGGACAGATCCAACTACTGAAGAACAATGAATTTAATCTTGGCAACAGAAATAACTATGCTATGATCGCACCCCACCAATACTTGACAAATACAACTGGGAAGAATCCTCACCTGGTCTCCCAGGCATGGATTAAGGAGCTCGCACAATCCACTGTGCTAAATGTGATGAAGATTCCCCATTTTGGTTGTCACCAAGAGGTTAACACCTGCGTTAAACTCCTCTTTCTGTGATACCATGGAGGATACCTATTTATCAACCGACGGATTACTTTGGATCCGATGTTGATACACTTGATTATAAGATTAAGCATGAAGGGACTTGACCCTCAACAATTTTACCCAGGGAAGGCCTCAAACCGCTCCCTGTCACAATGCATCAAGGAATCATACGGCGAAGTCGAAAAGGGAAAGAGAGGCTACAAGTTATCCCCTATCTAGGATGGCAGTGCCTCACTTTCCAACTCATAGATGGAAATCTCGTAATAACAAACCGCCCCACACAGGTCACTAGGTTCGTGGTGGACCTCATAGGAAAATGTGTGGAGGGCATGTAGATGAATTGAGTGAGTTACCTCGTCAATGAAATCGAGAAGGACTGTTGCGAAGCTCAAGATTAGGGATACGAGTTCCACTTCAGATGGATGATCATGTTGATCACATTTGTCACCTGGAAAATGACATAGGGAGCCACCTTTCCTGGGATCGAACCATAAGATCCGTTGGATGCTAGGTTTTCTACCTTTTGGTACACCAACGACATGTCGAAACAATGGTAATCGAATGTTGTTTTCCATTCATATTATCAACAATTGAAGGTTTCCATTGAATCATTTCCATGCATGACATAACGCGCACCCTACACCAGTACAAACCAATATCCAAGTTCCATGCAGATCGACATTTTATCTATATCAATGCGTGCAGAGACAAGAGAAAGGAAGAGTTACAGTCATATTACAAACTGATAGATGAATACATGGGGTAGATCACGAAGGAGTGGCCGAAGGATTTCCTCACACCTTTTGTTGATGAGAAAATATATGACACTGACATCATAGGAATGCCCCTAGTCACCCAATTCGAGCATGTCAAACAGTCCAGTGCGAAGAAGAAGAAGAAAAAGGAGGAAGTTCAGAATGTAGAGACTGATGAGGAGGAAAATGCCTATGAAGAAAATGGATATGGCTTGCTAGGAGGAGGAGATGAAGCAAATGGACAAGGAGGAGGGTATGAAGGAGAAGGTGAAGCTACACCATCGAAAGATCTCTCTATTGAAACAATAATACCACAGAAGAGGAAGGTTTCTCCACAAAAACCTTCAGCAAGAAATAAGACACGCGCTATCAAGCCCCAGTTAGAGGCCACACTCACAGAAGACGATATTAGTCTAGTCCGCGGATCCATGGAGGATGCTTCCAAGGACATCTTGCAAAGATATGGAGCGAAGCAAGATGAACTATATGGTAGGATCGAAAAGGAATTAATCGAAGTACAAAAATCTATTTGTTCTGTCCGCGTAGTGCCTACTATGCCTTCCTCATCGCAAAATACAGAATTGGGGGATAAACCAGCCCAGTTAAGAATACTTCTAGATGCGACAGAGGCTCGAATTAAGAAAATAAAGGAAGAGAAGGAGAAGACTATAGAAGCCTTGAAACAAAAAAAAAGGAAGTCTTAGAGAAATTACGCGTAGCACGGTACTGCGTAACCGCCTATGAAAATGAAAAAGAAGAGTTCCAGGTGATGGTCCTGGAGGAAAACATCTAGCTACGGAGAGAAAAAAATAAGTTTCTTACAAAACGAGCCATAGTTAAGGAAGTTGTCAGTAAAGCATGTCACTCTGTGTTGGTCTTGGCACAGGAGGAACAGGAGTCAGTCGAGGCTCAAGTGGAGAAGATCATTGAAACCATCCAATAGCTTCAAGCGAGGATAATAAAGTTGGAGATCCAAGCAGTACCGAGGACCCCACAGGAGGTGCGTGACCAGAGGGAGGAATATGCTAAGAACATAGTAGTAATGATCAGAGCCTGTTGGGCAATTCAATTTCTTAAATTGCTTTCATTTAATTATCAACCAGGGATGCTCGTAAGCTTGTGATTATGCCAACAAAATATATGCAATATTAGGCATCTAAATCTAATCTGATAAAATTCAATCAAATGCTAACTCTTTCATTCCACTAAATAAGACTTAGTTGTTGTAGGCAATAAAACACTATCTCCCTTACAGGAGGTCCACTCGTGATGTTTCACAAAACCTACCAACAATCAATATCATCAAGTAAACACTCATGCATTGAAAATAAATACACTTAAAAATGATTATTTATTGTAGGAATGAAAACACTAGCTCCTTTATAGGAGGTCTTCTCGTAATGTTTCAAATAACCTATCAACAATCAAGATCATCAAATAATTCTAATAAAAACAATAAAGCATATAAACCTATTCAAAGCATTAGAACAAGAAGAAAATGATACTATGAT
>ML823124.1:185169-211302 GCA_009831015.1 Picea engelmannii
TCAACTTATACATTGGTGATATTGGTCCATTTGTCTCTATTTTCCATTTTCTCATATGCTTTTAGTTTTTATTGGTTTTAGTTTAATTTTTGTTTATAACTTTGTTGTTTTTCTTTCTAACCTTTCCTTTCACAGCTGTCATGCCTAGCAGAGCCCAACTGGGCATGTAAGCACTCTTAATTTGCTCACTTAGTGACGAATTGGGTGCAAACAGATTGGCGACCGTACTGGGGAGAAGGTATCGATTCCTCCCTCATTTGGGCTTATTTTGCTTTCCTTTTGATTTCATTAACTTGCAGGTTCACAAACCGGCCTCTGCCGACCTGCTAACCAGTCAATTCACCAGAAGATTGGGAGAAATCCATCCGGATTTTTCTTCTCGGTTTTTTATCACAGGCGCGCAGTTATTCCACCCCACAGGCGCGCATCGTGCGCGCAAGCAACTGTGCACCGATTTCCCTCTGCGCGCATGCGCTTTTTAGTTCAAGTTCGACAGCACTCGCACGCTCTATGCACCTGTGTATGCATTGTGTGGCATGCATTTGATCTAAATTTGACATTGTAAGCTCTTGGGTGTGGGGAAAAAGAATTTTCCTTGTTAAGAATGATGATATGCATGCTCTAAATACTGCACCACTTAGACCCCTCAACTTATAAAGGGGATAATCAAGCAAACATAGGCACTTAGGTGGATAAAAATCATTTTCCCTTATTTTTCTTTTTTTCCACGTGGATGGCTTGCTTTGGTTTATAAATCTAAGTTGAACATCAATTCTAATCACATCTAAACTCACATTTTGGGACCAGAAATTGCAAGTAACAATCTTGAGTATGCTCTTCTCTTGTGCCATTGAACGATCTTGAGAACCAGAAAGGGTTTGCGAAAACGATTTCATCTCCCTTCACAAAAATTTACAACTTTTAGGAGAGGACAACGGCTCTTTAGAGACCCCTCTTAGTTTCATTTTGTCAAACACATTCTTGTAACGGGCCCATACATGCCCACATGTCAACAAAGCTAGAATAGTGTTTGAATTTCTGCTTTCTTAGATCAAAAAACTAGGAGAGTTTAAAAGTTTGTAACGGGCCCACACATGCCCACATGTTCAAATCTAGGCTAGTTTCATGCTTTTCTAGATTAACTCACACATAGGGAGATAAAGGATAGTAACGGACCACAATATCCACATGCTAGTTTCCTAGGGCTTTTAAAAATTCCACAAGGTTGTACCAATGACATCTAGCTTATTTAGGTAATCAAACTCTTGTAAAGGACCAAGCGATGTCCACATGTTGCAAGGTGACATCTAAATAACTAAAATTTGGTACACTTTTCACTCACACACAAAAGCCACTTTTTCACTCACATAGCCACATCTCAAAACGTGGTGGTCTAAGTAGGTTTCCTCCAAAGGGATTCTAAAAACACCCCATCTTTTCCTGATTGGACTATCCACTCCCACTTTTAATCAAACGAGGTTGGTTTTCACCCCCAGCCTCACAAAACAACTTCATCTAAAATCTTTCTAACAACTCACTAAGTTGTCCTCCATAGGAGGTGCCAAAATAAAATTTTAGTCTAGGTAGGATTTCGGGGGTAGGCATCCAAATAACCCTTCGTTATCTGGCTCTCACAATTTCAAACATAGAAGTTGACAAATAGGGAACTTTCAAATCCTCCAAGTCCAGCGTTCTAATCATCATAAGGCAGGGAGATACCCGTGAAGGGTCGAAGGCCGAGGTCCAGTTGTTCTATGCATCCCCCCTTGAGGCACCCACCTCTTGGACGGGATCCATCCCGTGACCCATTTCTTAGGCCGAAAATCTAAATGTCGTGCTTGGACCGAGGTACCTAGTGACCAATTTTAGGACATCTACCCAGGTGGCGATTGTGGGCTGCAATTGCACCTTGATTGGATTTTGTATGGCTATTGGGAAGTATCGCCGGCTCTTTCAGGATATTTCCCCCTCTACCCCTCATTATAACCAGTTATTTCATTCTTCACTAGTATCTTTTCCGATGACTTCAGACCCCACTGTTGAGAGCTATTGGAAGATCCAGTGCTATTTGAGAGGAAGGACGTCACGTCTTCTAGGACACGAGCATTTTGATTTATTTTTTATTCCCCCACGTGGACAAAAACCCTCTTACCCACATATATGCTTCTTTTTCATTTATGTATGATGCACATCTGATTATAGTTTGACTTTGATATATATATTGTGAAGACCATCACGGAAAAGGCTCTTGTTTCTATATTTTCTCTCACCATTGGTTGCACACATTTCACACAACTAGTCTGACATTATAGGGGAACCACAGAACCCCCGTCATTCACGATGTTTTCTCAACCTTCCTCCTATCTTAGGGGGAGTATCTGGTCGTACCCGATCATCGGTACCTCCTTCACACACTCCTGTGAGTGCCACCATCTTAGGATCAACTTTGCTTAGTCCTACCTTACTTGGGTCTTCTTCCCAAGGTCATCCATCTACTCTCTCTCCTTTGCACGGAGGCGGGGGACCCACTTCCTCTCAAGGAGGGAGCACCAACCCACCTATTCCCCACCAAGGGTCAGGTTCACAACACACCATGGCCAGAGGTAACCCTCCACCCCCACTACAGATGCCATACTTGGCCTCTCTCAACATTTTGGATATCACCAAGCTCACTAACGATCCTATATTGCATGATGCCACATGGCCTGCAATGCCAACCAAACTTCCTTCAGACATACCAAAGTTTGAAGGGAAGGCAGGGGATGACCCCGCCAATCACGTCATGACCTTTCATCTATGGTGTTCTTCCAATAGCATCATGGAAGACTCTATCAGACTGCGTCTTTTTCAACGCACACTTACTGGCCCATCAGCCAAATGGTATGTCGAAGAAAAATATGGGTCCCACACGACCTTTGAATCCTTGGCCAAAGCCTTCTTAACTTTCTTCCAATTACCCATCCGCCATGACAATGGTCTAGAACTACTGTCTAATTTCAAACAGTCCTTAGCCACCCACATTGTTGACCACATTCATGAGTGGCGTAGGCGACGTAGTTTGTGTAAAGCAGAAACCACCAAGCAGCAATGTCGTGACTGGTTTCTTAGATCACTTGTCTCTCTCCTTGGTAAGGATGTAGCTTCCACTTTCCCACAATCCGAAGAGGAAGCCATTAGAAAATCCTAGCAATATGACCTCATCTACGCACAGTTAAGATACTTATATACAGTACTTCCTGATCTTCCCAAACCTATGCCATTTGGTCAAGACAAACTTGGGATGTCTCACTCAACAGACGGACTAATAGGTGCCACCACACACCATAGTCCACAACCCCAACCACCACCGATGTATGGAACACCTCAATACCCACTAGCATATGGGGGCACTTCTTATTACCCCCGACCCCCTTACCAATAGCCATACCCTGTTGCTACACCTCCACCCATTAGTGGACCACCACCGGCACCTCCCATACATCCACCTCTTCCAACCACCAGTGGTCCCCCCTCCACATCACCTTATAGTACTAGTGAAAGCGCCACGCCTTCCTATGTACCTTATGGATCCACACCACCACAGAACCCTTACTTTCCCTTTCTGGGTCCTCCACAGCCCATGGCTCCCCCACATCCTCATACGGGGGTCAATTTTGTTCAACCCTCTGCTGCTCAACAATATCAAAATTTTGAACAGTTGAACACAGCCAATCCAACTCATCCATCAAAAAATACTAAGAGGAAAGTAAGGAACAGGAATAACAATAATCCTGGTCAAGGCGGGAATCAACCCCCATAGCATCAACCCACTGGGGGCAATCAGAACCAAGGGAACCAAAACCCCCAAGGGGGCAATAACAACAAACGCCAAGGGTGGAACACTGTTAAAACTATCCATCCTTGTGCGCTTTGTGGCGTATATGGTCATTACACTCACCATTGCCCATAGATCGCTGATTTCAAAAGGTTGAAGGACTCTAGAAGTCTTCCCCCTTCTCCTGCGCAATCTGCCCCGCAACAGGCACAACAATAATATGCGCAACAACCCCCTCTTGCCGTGCTGCAAAATCCTATCCCACATCAAGGTGTGATAAACACCCAACAGGACACACATCATCCCCCACCTCAGGTGGGCCAATACCACAATCCCAACAATCCAGCAGAGCGAACAATTCTCCTCACCAGTGAGGAAGAAATCCTTCTGCAAACACGCAATCGTCAGTATCCTGCAACAGCTGAGTCTACTCCTACATCTGCAGAAACAAACCCTACACCGACGGGACCTCCGTTGGTGATCCCTCGCCCTTCCTCCGAACCACCATTATGCATCCCTCGCATCCCATTGCGCAGGAATGTCCACAACCCACAGGCTAGGGCCGCTCATAACTACAGCTTGGTAAATGACTTAGCACAATCCCCGGCTGCCATGTCAATTCTGAAGTCCTCCAGACTTGTCCTACTTAGCGGAAATCACTACTTTCTGCTCTGGGCGCAGTCGACCCTACTGATACTCGACTCATCACCTTTGACCTTGATAGTTGTGAACCACATCTTCCCGTCCCAGTTGCTATTCAAATACCAGTCAAAATACGGAACATTACCATCCATCGATGTATCATCGATGAAGGGGCATCTACATGCATCATGTCCAAAACAGTATGGAAAAAACTTGGTTCCCCAGAACTCATACCTTATACCATCACATTACGAGCCTATGAAGGACAACCATCATCTCTTGAAGGGATCTTCCAAAATGTCCCCATGGAACTCGGGGGCAAAACTATTCTCATTGACATCGAAGTTATCGACGCTCAGCTTGATTACAATATCTTGCTTGGACGTAGCTACATGTATGCTATGAAGGCAGTGGCATCATCCGTCTTTCGGACAATCATGTTCCCCCACCATGGAAAGATTGTAACCATTGACCAAGTCTCACATTACGAGCCTAATCCATCTGCCAATCTCAATAACATTCTTCCTCTTATCCACACCAACAAAGACGTATATACACTCATTGAGATGGGTCCTGGGATTTTTAAATATCCATCCTTGTTAGGGACGTACCATGGAGCACCACCACTCCTTCCCCCTGGTCAAGTATGCATCATCTCATCTAACGAAAATCAACAGGAGGATGCTCGTCCTCCTCAGGAGGCTTCAGTCATTCCTGACGTCTCAACAGTCACAGCACCACTCCCACAGGAACCTCCTGCGCATTCGTCGACACCCATGGTCCACGAATCCACATCCCCTCAAGGGCCTAATCCCATTTGGGAAACAGTCCCCCGACCCCTCACTCAAATTCCCTTCTTTTACCCTCCACCCGGTATAGAAGCTTTCCAGGTAGCCGCAACGCTCACACTACCCAATATGGTGTTAGCAATCCCATTGTGGTACTTACATCCACCTGATATGGTCCCTCACCCACAGGAAGGACTCCCCATGATGATTCATGTCCTCACTCCCACTACCCCCATACTCCCTACCCCCCCTGCTACGGCTGGGGGCAGAAGAAAGCAAAAGGAGCCCACAGCTCCACTTCCTCTGCGCATCCCACCACCTTGCGCATTGTGTGACAAAGAGGGTCACCAAAGCAACAACTGCCCATCACTACTAGAATTACGGAATTTGATTCCCCCCAATCCAACCCCCGCACCATCCATTACTACTGCTACCACTCAACCTTCCAGTAGCAAAGGATTGAAGACCAAATTCACGTGTGCCATTTGTTCTGAGTATGGCCATTACACCCATCATTGTCCAGCACTGCCTCGTTTCCGGCAGGCATTAGCTAGCATAAGCTGAGACTTTCAGAACAACCCACGCCCTGCTACGTCCTCTACAACACCTATCACTGACATTCTCTATGTCACTACTTCAGTCAATGAACGCATGAGATGCCCTTTCTCTCTTTGCGATTCATTGGCTCATTTTACCTACCAATGTCCAATCATCATCGAATATCGACAACGTCAATTAGCCCTGCTACACCAACCCGCAGAGGTAGTAGTTGACCTTACTTCACCACTGGCGAATCTTCACATCATTTCTCCTGAGACCGAGGCCCTCCCTATGCCTCCATGGTTCTTAGATGACATATTTGAGGATTTACCCTGTAACCCACCCAACTCTCCTACTCATCCCCCTGCGGAGACTCTCCATCCCACCACCACGGGTACCCCTCAGTACCTCAATATATGGTTTATGCCGAGTGAACCCTCACCCTCTCCTAGCGATACCTCCTATGTTTCCTCAGCAAGGGGCAACCACACTGTCACTGAGATCACTCCTCACGATCCATTATATTCCCGTCGTTTCCAATGCGACGAAGATATACTGGAAGAGCTACAATGCCCGGACTCTCCCTGGGATGCACTACATCATCGTGCACTCTTCCTTCCGCAGGAAGCCTTGTTGCCTCCTCGCCACAATCCCATTTATGTGGTCGAAACCAAAGATTTTATTCCATTAGGGACTATCGATTGGTTCAACAATCCTATTCCTGCACCTGACGCTTTTGAAGAAGGTAATCTGGCTAACATTTCCCCCGCCATCAAAATCGACATTTCCATTAAACTGGGCATCGTCGAAGAAATCATCATTGGAGCTGCTTGCACTCCTCAAAAAATCACCGCACATAAAGCCCTCTTCCAGGAATTTAGGGATATCTTCGCCTGGTCATACACGAAGATGCCTGGCCTCGACCCCTCTATCATCGAACATCGCATCGACACCTGGCCCGACATCACACCAGTTCGCCAGAAACAGCGACCGCTACACCCATCCAAGGCCGCGGCTATCAAAGCCGAAATTGACAAATTGTGCACGGCCGGATTTATTTACCCCATTTCTTATACTTCATGGGTTTCCAACCTGTACCCGTCGACAAAAAACATGGCTCTATTCGCGTCTGCACCGACTTTCACGATCTCAATAACGCATGTCCAAAAGACAACTTCTCAACGCCTTTCATCGATCAGATCATCGATGATTGTGCCTACCACGAGGCTCTCTCCTTCATGGATGGATTCTCTGGCTATAACCAAATTCAAATCCACCCAGCCGATCAGTACAAAACCGCATTCATTACCCCGTGGGGTATGTTTTCATATTGTGTCATGCCCTTCGGCCTCAAAAATGCCGGTGCAACTTTCCAGCGGACCATGACATACATCTTTCATCATCTGGCTGCAATCATCCTCACTTACTTAGATGACCTCATAGCTCGATCCAAGAAGCGCACCCAACACCTCGATGATTTAAGAGTCATCTTACAACGGTGTCGTCAATACAACATCCGCTTGAATCCTCTCAAGTGTGTGTTCTGCATCACCGTAGGGTGCCTCCTCGGTTTCATCGTTTCCCAAAGCGGTATCATCGTGGACCCCCTCAAAGTCCAAGCCATCACCGAAATTCCACCTCCTCAGAATTTGCAACAACTACAGAGTCTACAGGGCAAAGCCAACTTTCTGAGACGCTTTGTCCCTGATTACGCTATACGCGCACATGGTTTCCTTCGCTTACTGCGTCACGACATCCCTTTTCATTGGGACGACTATGCCCAACAGTCGTTTGACGACCTTAAGGCAGCACTTTCTAATGAACCTTTGATTAGTGCACCTGACTACAATCGCGACTACATCCTCTACGTATCAGCATCAGCTGTATCAGTAGCTGGTGTCCTCATCCAGCTCAGAGATGACAATCGTGAACACGTCATTTACTACGTTAGTAAGAACCTCTCAGGACCACCCCTGAAGTACAAACATGAAGAGAAACTTGCTCTTGCAGTTGTCCTCGCAGTCCAGAAACTGCGCCATTACATTCTTCTTCGCACCACCAAGGTCGTCGCAGATTCCAACCCTATGCAATATTTTCTCAGCCGTCGCCAAGTTAACGACAAATTTTCTCGATGGATCATTATCCTTCAGGAGTACAACCTCGAATTTTCAACACCAAAGAGTAAGAAGGCCCTCGTTCTCGCTGAACTTGTCACGGCCCTTCCCTCTAACACACCTAGTGCCCCCATCAATACTGACTTTCCTGATGAACATCTCTTTTACATCGCTTCTGATGATCCATGGTATGGCAACCTTCTCGTCTACCTACGAACTCAAAAGTTCAGAAATCGCCTATCACGAGATGATTGTCGGTGCATTCGCCATCAGGCCCCCCGCTATCTCTTCATCGGTGACATCCTATATCGGCGGGGCGTCGACACTATTCTTCGTCACTGCCTAACTATTCACGAGGCCGACAGATTCTTAAACGACTGCCACAACGGCGCCTGTGGGGGCCATCTTTCGGGCATTGCCACGGCTCAAAATATTATCCAGGCCGGTTACTTTTGGCCTACCCTGTTTCATGATTGCATTCATGCCATGAAATGTTGTGAGCAATGTCATCTCTATGCCAACAAAGCCCGTGCTCCCCTCGCTCTTCTTCACCCGGTCATCACTGCAGGCCCCTTTTGTAAATGGGGCATTGACTTTATGACTTGTAATCCCCCCTCCAGAAATGGTCACAAATACATTATTGTCGTTGTCGATTACTTCACCAAATGGGCCGAAGCTATGCCCACTTTCAACAACACCGCTGACACTGCAGCACGTTTTTTCTTCAACCACGTCATATTCCAGTTCAGATTACCACTCCAACTAGTTTCCGATCATGGGAAGCATTTTGAGAATGAGATCTTCGTCAAACTCTCATCTCGGTTAGGATTCTCTCACGAGTTTGCCTCACCATACTATCCTCAGTCAAACAGACAGGTCGAGGCAGTGAACAAAGTCCTCAAGACCATGTTACAATGCACGGTTAATAAACATAAAACCAATTGGCATAATATGTTATTTTCCGCGCTATGGGCTTATCGAACGGCAATGAAGACCGCCACAGGTTTCACACCATTTCACTTAGTCCATGGGGTCGAGGCAACTCTTCCCATCGAGTGTGAAATTCCCACCCTTCGCACCGCAATCGAGCTTTTACCTGACACTACTCCAATGGAGCAGTGCTTGCTGAACTTGGAGTCTCTAGATGAGGATCGTCGTTCCTCATTACAGAACAACAAGGCAGCTAAAAAACGATCCAAGGCTACCTTTGATCGCCATGTCAACCTTCGCTCATTTCGCAAAGGCGACCTCGTCCTCGCCTACGATATCGCTCATGATACCTTTGGCCAAGGAAAACTCGAATCACTCTAGCATGGCCCTAACATCATCCAACATTGCCTCACCAAAGGCGCATACATCCTGGCCTCCCCCGAAGGCCTCACGCTCAAAGAACCCGTCAATGGGTTATACCTCCAGAAATTTTATGATTAAACGTAGTCACGCTACTTTAGGTTATTTTTCTTTTCTAGTGTTTTTAATCTTTTTCTCCCTCATCTAAACTATCATTTTTGCTATTAACAGATGACTCCTCCACCATCTTACCACATTGGTTACACCAACGGTGTTAGCCATTGGACACAAAATCTCGCTTCGGATGCTTGGGCTCTCTACACCCCTTCACATGAAATGCTACATTCCAGCAGCATCTATTTAGGACCAGCAACCAATAACCAAGCCGAATACACTACTGTCATCGGTCTCCTGACCGATGCCCAGCATCATCATATTCATGACCTTAGCGTTTTCCTTGACTCTCAACTAGTCGTTCTCCAACTTAACAATGTGTACCGTCTACGCGATCCGTGCCTCTTTCGCAAATACCTGCAGGTTAGATTATTATCTCAACATTTTGATTCCATTACATTTACACATATTTCCAGAGAATTGAATCAAACAACAGATCAAATAGCTAACATGGTGCTAGATTGGCATATATCACATCAAGCTACACATACATAAACATCACATATATCCTGTCACAACATATAGATAGAATCAACATCATCAACATAAACACAAACAACACATGTAAACCACATTTGGATCTCAAAAAAGGGTGTATACTCATATATATATCAAGGCCTCTCAGGCCACCCAAATGTTTACATACACAAAAAATACATTGGCCCACAGGCCCGTGGCACATCATGGTACAAAAATCGGCTCACCGGCCTATCAAAACAGTATACAAAATACATATACATTAGGGTGCCTCTAGCGCACCCCCCGCTGCCCCTCCCTCAGGAGGAGGTGGTGGCCCACCCCTACCTACCCCAGGCGGTGGTGGTGGAGCATCTACAGGACCCTCCTGCCCCGGAGGCAGGCATCCACTAGTCATGGCGGTGAGCATAGCTGCTCATCGCATGATCGACCGCCATGGTGGCGGTAACCCTATACACTGCTCCAAGAACTCCTCGTCCTGGATACGAATCCACATGCCCTCAGGCATGTCCCGCAACACCATCTCAAAACGACGGCGTATATCATCATCATCACCTTCGGCCGCCGCCGGAGGAGCATGTGATGGCCCCGCACCAGGGTCATCAAAATGGCGCCTCCTCGTCGGTCTCGCAGGCTCTGTCGGTCGCCCCGTAGCCTCATCTCGTCCGCGTCTCTCTCCACGTGGTGGTCTCCCCTCTGGCTGCACTGGCGGTCTGTACAACTCCACCTCACGCCCGCGAGGTGCCAAATCTGCACATGCACAAAACAAGCAACAACAGATCATATCAGTATCTATACATCATACATCTGAACTGGTATATCAAAATCACAACATAAATCAAAACATATAAATACACAACATACCTCTGTGATAAAAAACCTCCCCAAGAGGCAATACCATGTCCGGGTCCCCCCGAAAGTCTACCCCAGCATAGGGGTACTGCAGTATGACCTGCGGCATCTGCCGCCATATCTGTGTCGTCTGCGCTGAAAAGTAGTGCCCGCCTTCGCCACCACCGTGGTGAACCAAAATCTGAGACCACTGCCTCAAGCGCGGCTCTCGTACCCCTAGTGCCTCTAGGAGCACCCTCGGGCATAACATCGGCACCCTCTCCAAGAAATAGGCTACCAGAATGGAGCCAAATGCAAACTCCCCAGCGCCTCTAGACCGACAATGGTCCAGCTGCGCGATCATCTGTGCATGTAGGGTCAAACCCCAGGCAAACCGCTCACGGCCCACCACCACCCTCTCCATCAGGAACAGCTCACCACCACTGATTCGGTGGGTCACTCGTGACCCATACACCCACACTATCATCACTGCTATGCCGCAATGCAGCAGGGCATCTATCCCACTGATGCTCACTGATGTCCCGATCATGTAATTCTCTCCTGAGAAGTATCGCTCGGCGACAGTGCGCAGATGAGTGTCCCTTGGCAGCACAGGAACTGCCGGCAATGGTGTTCCCTGGAAGGGGATCCCAGTCAAGAAGTAAATATCCTCCACCGCAGTGAAGGCGATCTACTCTCCTCGCATGAGGAAGCAGTGCTGCTCGGGGCTCCACATCTCGAGCAGGAACTGGAGCAAATACTCTTGGGCCCGTATCAAAGGGCACTCAAAAAACTTTAGCAACCCACTGGCTGCTAAAGACGCTCGAACTGCAGGCCTCGCATTGGCCACAACATCTCGTAGCTGTGACCAGTCTCTCTCACACCACCGCACATCCATGATCACTGCTCGCCACCTACACACAACCCAGAGTCCTATATTAGCTTAGGCAATCATCCAAATACATCAAATAAACTAATTTTTCACCATGAAACCTTGCTTCTAAGGCACGGTTTTACCACCCACAGGTGCGCTCGTGAGCACGCCTGTTCACAATACAAGTGCGCGTTAGGGCATGCCTGTCATACCCACAGGCGCGCTCATGAGCACGCCTGTTCACCCCACAGGCGCGCGCTCATGCGCACCTGTCTACCCCACAGGCACGCCCCTAGGGTGCACCTTAAGTTCCTACACACGCGCATTAATGCGCGCTTATTCAGTGTACAAGCGCGCACGCATGCGTGCCTTCCACTGAGTTTCCCATGCATTGGGGCCCACACCCTATCAAAAAACCCCCCAAAACCCCCGTACGACCCCCCGTACCTACCCTACCCAAAATTTGAAAACCTATAGCTATGTAGGATGATTAGACCACTAACCTGCAACTCGCACACTGTCGATCGGATACCTCGTGCTCTCAGAATCACTAAATCTCCTCTGAATCTGCTCGGAAACTCACTGTAGCAGTAGGTACAAATGAGGTGGCAATGTGGGCCCTACAGCTATATATAGGCCTTTTTCCAACCTTCCACTCACCATTCTGGGAGCCCACGGCGTCCATTTTTCGAACCGTCTTCAGCCACGGGATCAGCGTCCCGATGCCTACATCACGGTTGTCCCTGGGTCACTTTTTATCCTAGGCCCCCGTGGCACCCTTTTTTCATATCATGTTCAGGTACGCACACACATAGTCAAATTTGTCAAATACATGCTCATATCTTCCTTTCTCTTCAGATATTGTTCACTTTGGGTATTTGGTTGTTCTGTGTGCAAGTACTTGATCATCATCCCTCAACAGCATTCCTTCAGGTATATACTCATCACTGGCATGTAGTCTCTCCCGCTGTATTGCATTTAAATTTCCAGTCACACCCTCTGATATTAGCCTTTAGGATACCCATTCCCGGCTCTGCAGTACTCACACCTCCAGTTGCATCTTCAGTACTGTCACCCGGTAGCATTCTCACCCACATGAGTTGTCCCATTCATAGCACCTTTTGGCACTTTTGACACTCATGTTGTTCTTCATAACCCTTTAGGGATGGGAGTCCCGGTAGTCTTTCCTCATGTTGCAGATCAACCACATACTTCTTCTTCTTCTCATTTTGCTAGCTTCCCATATGGACTCCCAGATCATTGCTTCATGGTTACGTTCTTTTTTACCTGCACCTCCGCAGGGTCATGAACCCACCATCTCATCCACCCTCAGTTTTCCCATCTGCGAACCTATCTCCATTTCACCTACCTCATACAGAAACTTGCCAATGGGGCCCCCTCCCTTCATCAGTTTTCCCAGAAATTTTTTCCCTCCCTGGGGCACTCATTTCACACTGGGGCACCCGTTTCTTTATTTTGTACATCTTTCCCACATTTATTCATTATTTATTATACAAACGCCTTTATTTTCAGTCCTTTACTTTGGTCATCACCGTTGGCGACCTGCTTTCCTTTTGGCCACACGCAACCCATGTCACCCTTGGTTGGAGCATTACCTCTCATTTACCCCAACCGGCATCATCTATACCTTTAGAGTACTACCCAGGTCACTTCCCTTTATCCTCTGAATTTGTTCACCTTGCCCTGCCTCTGGCACAACTTATCCCTGATCTTGTCGTCCCCCTGACACTTGATCTTGTCACACGGTTGCGGCCATGCCTGATATCATGCACCCTCCAACCACGGGCTGTCTGGAGTCTTCTCACTTCTTGACATCGTCCATGTACCTTTGCCACTTTCTCACCACAGTAGATCCCGTGAAGCCCTTTGCTTTTGGGAGTTGCGTCCCCCTTTTGTCGACATCAGCATAATTTTCCAAAAGGGTGACAGTATCTTGATTCTCATTTCCCATTCAATGAGAGATCTCGGATGGCATAGGGGGAAACACCATTGCTCCCTGATGTCGTTGACCCCCTTAACATTCGACGCCAACACTTTCTCATGTTACGGTGGGTCTTACTATGCGACTATTGCAGTTTTTCTTATCAGTTGCCGAAGACCTCTGAACTTGGTCGGGCCACCAATGCCCACATCACCGTCGCTGTTTACTTCCGCGACCATTACCGCTGGTTCAGAGTATGTTCCTTTGCAGAATTGTCTTCTTCCTTTATCATTCCGCCCCCGAGGGCACTGCAGTTGTCTATATCAACATTTCAGACATTTTTTCTTCAGAGTTACATTACACGAGCATGGGGCATGCCCGCCTCATTTGTACACACTTGTATATTGATACACACCTTGTGGAAAGTCGAGATCTACAAGTTCCTTTCTTCTCCAATGGATTGCTCTACATGGTCCCATTCTTGCTCTCCCTTACAACACCATTCTCAGTAAAAGAAACATTGATGGATTTCAGCTATACGTTTTGCTCCTAACCTCATCTATCAGGGGGCATCCGTTATCACTGAAATTTCGTCCGCACATGGCGACAAGAACTCCACATCGTCAAAATAGGACTGGAGTCATTCATGGCACAGGATTAATTCCATAGCATTGCAAAACGGTCAAAAACTATACAAAATGACCAAAAATTTGAAGGGCGCTTTACAGCATCTGGGTGCGCGCGCGTATGCGTGTAACAGCAACGTACAAAGCGCGCATATGTGCACAAGGCGCAGCTGTTGGGCGAAAAACCCGCGCGCCTGCTAAACGACATATTTATTGAAATTGGTTGGCCTCCCAACCACTAATGGATCAGCTCCCAAGTCAATTTGACACAAAATCCGAGCTCAATCCTCATGGTGGGCTGGTTAAAGACCTAATTAATCCCTAAAGAGCCCCTTTTCACATTCAAAAGAGGTCACATAATAACCCAATGCTTGGCTATAAAAATCCATGAATGACCACCATTTTCTCAAGGAATTCTTTGTATTGTTATGCTGCTGAGATTGCTGAGGACCCATTCTTTGGCAATAAACATCATGAGCTTCATTTCATAGAGCTATTCACCCCTCACTTGAGTGAATAAGCTTGGAGTTCTTTCACCCACATTTTCATCTTTTCATTGTAAGATGAGCAAGCTTTGAGGGCCTCAAGAGCCTTCCATTGGAGAAAGAAGGGACCCAAGTCCCCTTTCTTCTTTGTGCCTTTGGATTTCATCAATAGATCAGCTTATACATTGGTGATCCATTTGTCTCTATTTTCCATTTTCTCATATGCTTTTAGTTTTTATTGGTTTTAGTTTAATTTTTGTTTATAACTTTGTTGTTTTTCTTTCTAACCTTTCCTTTCACAGTTGTCATGCCTAGCAGAGCCCAACTGGGCATGTAAGCACTCTTAATTTGCTCACTTGGTGAAGAATTGGGTGCAAACAACATTCTCACAATTAGACCAAGTGGGTGCGATAGCATAACAGTGCCTGGAAGGTCCTGTTACAGAGAAAATGATCCAAGAGGTAATTGAGTAGGAGGTTCAGGTGAAGAAACAAGTCGAGGCATCTTGAGTGAATATCTAGGCCTTCGAAGTGGCATTTCCCAGACCTGAGTCACTCGGGGCAAGTCACTGGTGAGTGTTGGGGGCCTGTTGGACCTCGACCAACTTTTGAGGAAACCTTGGTCAGGTTTGGACCACATTTTGGACTTCGACATGAGGGTTGAATATGGAGCGTTGCGACAGTAGAACAATGCCCAAAAGGTCCTATTATAAATAAAATGATCCAAGAGATCACTGAGTAGGAGGCTCAGGTGAAGCAACAAGTCGAGGCAGCTCAAGTGAATCTCTAGGCCTTCAAAGTGGCATTTCCTAGACCTGAGTGACTCAAGATGAGTCACAGGTGAGTGTTGGGGGCCTGTTTTCCCTCGACCAAGTTTTGAGGAAACCTTGGTTAGGTTTGGACCACCTTTTGGACATCGACACGAGGCTTGAAGATGGAGCGCTATGGTGGAGATGAGATTGCAGATCTCACTTTTTTGCGATATATGTGGACCCAAAAAGGGGTTCTTTAGGGTTTTGTAATGGGTTATGGGATGTCACTCCATGGGTTTACCCATGTTTAGGCCTTTTTGTAAGGAATTGTAAAACTATAAATAAGTAAGATTGTAAGGTAGAAGAAGAGAAGCGATGTAAGAGCGAAGTCTTGGTAGCTAAGTGAAAGTAGTTATGAGTTCTTTGTGAATCAGAATGTGTATGTAAGGCTCTGTGATCAATAGAGAACTTGGATTTGTGCCTTGACCTAGTTTTGGGAAGGAGGATCTGGTGCTAAGTGCGCAGATCTCCTGTCTGATGCGAAGCTTTGCTCTGTGGCTTAATGCATAGGAGCGGATGAATGTAAGAGATTGAAGAATAATAAATAAGACGAAGCATTTGGTGGACATAGCCCCACACTAGGGTGAACCACATATATCTTTTGTCTTTGGTTTTCTTTGTTCTTTGTTGGTTATGTTATGAATCTTCTTATTGTTTTTCTTATTATGTATGTTAGATAGATTTGTTTATGCTTAGTGCTTAGTTGTGGTAATAATGAATGAATGTTAGATATAACTCAGTGCTATGTACTAAATGATTGAAGTGTTAATATTTATTGGTACCGCGTCGATCCATCTTAGGGTTTTTTCTACGTCATTAATGAAGCTAATGAACTAATGCATATCATATTCTAAGTGTTGCTAGAATACTCTGCAAAGTGTTATTATCACATATCTGTGTCCCAACTTGGTTAAAGACACCTGAGTCGTGTCACCCCCCTTGATTCTACCTCGGGTGAGACTTCACCTTCTTTGGAGGTGTTGTCGAAAGGGTATATATTTAGGGTTTTTTTGGTGCGTTGTTGAAGCGTTGAACCCTAGGTCCGCCCTTGTGCAAACAATGAACAAATCTTCTCACAAAGTTGATCTTACTAAAAAAATGATTGAACTCCTTTCTTAGATGATGGGAGGTTGAGTTCATTTATATATTTAACTCTTTCTAGATATATATAAATCCCTTCCTTGCACACAATATGACCCAATATTTTTCCTTGAGTTACAACAAATAAAAATTTCTTTGGATTTAGGGAAACACCATATAATTTGCATCTATCAAAAATTTTCTTCAAGTGATGAATGTGATCACCTATGTTTTTGTAATGTACTTTTAAGTCATCTTTATATTTATCCATGAATTTTCCTATAAACCTCTTAAAATCATGATCCATGGCCCTCTGAAATGTGGCTCCTACATTCTTTAAACCAAAGGGAATCCTAGCATATGAATATGGCTCCCAATGTTTTATGAATGTTTTCTTTTCTCTGTCTTCCTTAGCAACGAAGACTTGATTATACCCCAAAAAACTATCTAACATGGACATGTAAGCTGATCATGTGACTTGTTGGAGAAGAAACTCCATTTTAGGTAAAGGATAACTATCCTTTATACTTTCTTTGTTAATATCCCTGAAATCTACACATATCTGGATCTCTTCGGTCTTCTTTCTTACTATCATAGGGTTTTAAATCCAATCAGAATGCCTAATGGGATATATTATTCCAACCTTCTTTAGTTTCTCCAATTCAACCTTTATCAGAGGTTTTAATTTAGGGTTCATCATCCTTATTTTTTGCTTGACCAACTTTTCTTCTTCTCTCAAAGGAATAATATGTTGAAATATGTTTTTATCATAAGCTTTAAATCATCATAAGTCCATTTAAACACATCAAGATATTATTTAAATAATGCAACGTATTGATCAATTTCCTCAATGGTGCAATCGAATCTCAAGTTGACATATTTTGGGGAACTGTTAGTTCCAATATTGATCTTTCTTGTTTATTGAACCTTTCATAGTGAAATTTCTTCCAGGAGATTATTAACATGTCCATGTTTTGTAAAAAGAGACTTAGATTGAATACAGTCCTCCGGGAAAATAGATATGTGATTATCTTCATCATCATCATCATTTAACAAAAAAAATTTCAACTATTCATCATTCTCAAATACTTGTAAATATTCCAGGTTATCAGGTACAAAAGGTCGGAATATTATTTCTACTTGAAAATATGTTTTGCTTTGAATATCATCTGGGTTTGACAATGAGGCCACCAAACCAATAAATATTCCTTTTGATTCTTGTCCCTTGGAATGAAATAAATGAAAGATTCCATAAATTTGTTAACTCTTTTGAAATATAAATTGAGTCTTTACTTTTTGGTTTTATACTTCCGGGTGACTTGATTAATTACCAACCCGGAGTCGCAAGTCATAGTTATATGTTCTATCTTCATTTCTTGTGAAAGAATCATTCCCTGAATCAAAGATTCATATTTTGCCTCATTATTAGTACATGAAAATTCAAGTCTGATAGCATGTGGATGCATAATCTTCCCTGGACTTATAACGACAATTCCAACTCCACTCCCATAGCTTGAACAAGCTCCATCAAATGACATCCTCCATTAACCTTCAAACATATGATCTTGATTCTTCGTGTATTGAATTTGCTCCAGGATTTCAATGTGTTCCATGTCTAGGATAACATAATTTCCAATCCAAACATCTATATAATCTTCCATTAATTCATTATCCTTCTTTTTGAAAGATAATGGTTTCTTGGATTCACGAGGAACCTTAATCATTGCTCTTTCTTTGTCTAGAAGCAACATGTAACTTCCATCATTCATTATGTATCCCCCTATCATGGATGACCAATCTCTTCCCAAAAAAACTCCATATGCCGGAGGAAGGTCTACCACAATAATATTGAAAATTGTAATAATATGGGGAGTCATTGTGATCCAAGCATAAAAGTCCTTGATTTCTCCATAAGCTTGCACTTGTCTGGAATCAATTGCATATATACTTTCACCAGTCTCATAATATTTGGTACATTTCATGCATAATTTCTCCATGACCTCCAGGGGAATAATATTGTTGGTTGTGCCAGTATCAACTAAAAAATTATGAAGTGCAACATCATGGTTTTCAATTGAAATATAAAAGGGAGGGATTTTACCTCTAAACTTGATGGTTGATTTGTTTTGGATTTGTTTCAGACTTGTAACAACAGATTCTACTTTTTCAGATAGATCATCCAATAATCTCAATATGTTTTCCCTTTGTTGGGGAATCTTCACCACTTCTGTAAAAGGAAGAGTTATCCTTAGTTTACTTAACTCATCTACAACATTGTATGTCATCTGAGTGGAGTTTGACATCTGGTGTTGCTTCTTACTTCCAACGCTATCTGTCATTTTCTCATTCATTTTTTCTTTATCTTTTTCGTTTGACTTTCCAGAATCATTTTTATTATTGGATCTATTTACAAATCTTCTTGTCTGGGCGACGTTTTCTTGTGAGTTGTGGTGGTTTTTTCCTTCTTCAAATATATACATGGATGTCTCGCATTTGTCCATCTATACAGTTTTAGAACTTTCATCAAGTGAATAATAATTCTCTTTCTCAACCATTTTCTCGTCATATATATCATCCAAAATAGCTGCATTCGAGGTTGGATGCCTGGGAACCCTTGGTATTTTCATATTATCCATGTTTTCAAACCTCACTCTGTTTTCTTGGGGAGGTTTCCTTCTTTTATCTTGGACCAAAATTCTCACGTTTGCTACATAATTATCCCCCCTTCTTATTTTGGTTATCTCGTTCTACATTTTCCTTATAGTTCTATTGATTTGTGCAATTTCAATTCTTTGTTTGGTTTCTTGTTCCGCAATAGGGTCTACCTTCAAATATGGTATGGTTCCATTGAAAAATACTCCTCCACTTGTTTGATTTTGAGTGAGTCGTGGCTTGAATTATTCATTCTATATTGAACTAGAGGCTCCTTGATTATCAATACTTAAGCCTCCCAACTGCCTTTGTACTTTTCCCAGGATAATTTTTGGGTTGACACCCATCTCAATCATAATTTATTCCATCTCAGTGGCTTTAATCATTGTTTCTTCCAAGGTATCCAATTGGGATGTTATGATAACATATTTCACATTTTGGGGCATCACATTCTTATAACGATCGAGTATGAATGGGTCATTAAGTATTTTATCTTCTGGAATCTTACTCAAGGTTTTATTAAACCTGATATTAAAATCTCGTATTCTCTCATTTTTCCTCAAACCAATTTGGGTGAAATTGATGAGAAAGGTATGATATGAAACTAGACGGGAGAAAATGGTTAAGAAAATGGCTTCGAGATCATTAAATGAGCTTATTGACCTACTAGGTAATGTTGTATACCATTCATATGCTCTTCTTGATAAGGTTTGAAGAAATAACCTTACCATCACATCGTCATACTCAACACGATGAAAATAAAAAAACATCAAGAAATAAGTTAAGGTGTCTCTTGGCATCGATTGTTCCATCTCTAGAAAACTCCTTCAAGGTACCCTTGGGGAGAACTGGGAGGTCATGTTGCTCACCTAGAATATTTAAAGGGGAATCTCTTATTCTTCTTTGATTTTCTTGATTTCTTGTAGCACCTCTTCCACCTCCTTGTCTCTCTTCTTGTGGTTCTTCTCACGGTTGTTCATTTATTTCTTCCATATCTGGTGATGTTCCAGGAATATGATTTACACTTCTTAGAATACAGAGTTGCTTTCTTTTAATTTGGTAATGGGTCCCTTGTATTCGTCCAGTTTGAATTATGACCTTGTCCTTGTGCTGCTCTAGATAGCCTTTGGTTTCTTCAGTCTTGTCTCTCATCTCTCCTCTATCTCCGAAGTATTTCTCTTTCTTCTTCTCCGGCTAAGATCTGCAAGGGCCTTCTAATTCTTCTTCGGTCTCGTCTTGTTGAGGAAAAGATATGAAATGATCTTACTCAAGCATTTTCGGATCTTCCTTGGCTAAAAAATGATAGATGGGAATACCACCCTATGTTTATAGCCATCAAAATTTGTATCCTAATTCACAAGAATTGATTACAAGTGATTAGGATGATTTTTTTTTACAAATGAAAGATTTCTGAAAAATTCATTATTTATGTAATTTTATGAATATAACAGATGCTAAAATAAATATAGAGATAGAATTAAAGACACCAAGTAAAAAATCAAAATAGATGAGACAAAAAGTAATTGTTTATTTCATTCCAATTCATCAAAAGAATCGTTCTCTTTAAAAAAATCCCCAAGGAAGTTTTTCACCAAAGTCAAACTTAGATGTCCCCGATGAATCATACAAAAGGACTTCTTACAGAAAGTAAAAAACTGAACTTTAAAAGCTGGGTCATCTTGCCACATATTTTTTCCCACTTGACTCTGCACAATATCCTTTGTCAGTCATTAAATTTAATTCACAAACATACAAGTCTACACAAACTATCAAAGATAGATCAACACCTCTGAAAAACAAGTTTCTGAATAATGTAATTCAACCCTGAATCTTGTTTTCTACAATAGGAACCTGCTATCATAAAAGTGAATTAGGCTTCCAATGAATTAAAAAATGAATGAAAATTGAATTATCTCAACAAAAACTCAAAGAGCAGACCTTAGTATGCGTCTCCTTCTATTCCCCTCTTGTTCCTCCTTTTCCTTTTGCTCTTAAAAAATTTGAATTAGTTGAAGTAGTTGAACTACTTCTTTAGTTAAGTTAACTAAAACTCAACCAACTTTTTAGTTAAGGGTGAAAAGTAATAAAATCATAATAAGGTTTTTTAATAAATAATAAATAGTAGGCGGGACCCCTTGTGACTCCCTTTAGTTCTTTAACAATCATAACACAACTAGTTAATCAAACAAAACATCCCTCCTTGTTACTCCCATCATCACTTCCATATTTTGACAATTTATATCAATGATAATTGAAATTATTTCCAAAAATATATTACCATATATCCAAAAAATAGTGTGTTGTCAAAAATTTCAAAAGTCAACTGTTCTCAACAATCAATAAATAAAAACACTTAAAATCCATATTTGCCACTCTGGGAGGCAATATTTCCCTTGTTGCTACTATCACCCTTTGATCTCTCTGAATTTTCCTTAGGCTGTGTGGACCCTTTAGGCCTAATCTCACTGATCACATGAGAGAAATCATCTCTCAAATGCATGCAGGAGGACATGGATTTGGCATAGTCATTTGAGGGTGAGGAGAGGGAAACAAAGACTTTTCCTTTGTCAGGAGCATGGTGGGCCTCATTTTTTAACCTTTTGCTTGCATGGGAGGATTGTACTGGTGAGTGGACAGGGGCAGCTTGGACAATTTGATTAACACGTGGAGGAGCAGGTAGAGATAAGTTAGTCTAGCCACAATGTTGGGAGACTGTCGGGTGGACAATCTCTTGCCATTCTTCATTTTCAGGGAATTCAGGTTGTAGTGAGACATGAGGAGGCACTGGGATACCAGAGACCTATGGGGCTTCTAATGGAGGTATTCCAGGCCTAGGTTGGAACACTCCTTTCCCAATACAGTTAAAAACTCCATTTGAAATAGATGGCCTAACTCTTGTGAGTCTACATCAAAGTGTATAGAGAACCTTTTCCTTCTAGGGCTCCTGTTCCAATTTCCTCTTCCTCGGTTACCCCGACTATGGCTACCTTTGCTGAAAAGCTCATTCCTGTATGCATTATTGATTAGCAAATAGTTTCTTCAACAACCATACATGACAACTCTTTTAAATATGAAATAAAATTTGTCTCAGTAACATATCAGGCTCATGCAACCCAATCTATACAAATCGTTTAATAGTTGTCAGTGAGCAGGGGGTGAATAAGGTTTCCGGGATACGTGAGGGTTCGTATTGAGCGAAAAATGTTAAAATGAGGGGGAAAATATAATGATTACTACTCACAACATCAAAAAATCAACTGTATCACAAATCAAAAGAATATATCACTATAATTCATCCCTGCGATCCTTTAAATGTCATAATACATAACTTATATTAACTATAATTAAATTTTAGGAACATGGAGTGGATAGTGAATATGGGAAGGCGAGGGAATTGTAATGTGCGAAAAGTGAAATAATGGTATGGAAAAGAGGGAATAATGTTCGTAAAATCAAATAAGTAATCCATAAAACACTTTTGTATTCAATGCAAATGATCCAACACCAATTAAACCATTACTATGGCCAAATAACAATTATTGTGTGTTAAAACTTGTTCACTGTCCCACATCCAATTTCTTTAAAAAAATTCAATTAATACAGTGTATAATCATACTCAAAATCATTATGCCTTTCACCCATCTTGTTAAAAAAAAATGTTTTTTTTCATTTCCTTCCCTTTTATATTTAAAACAAAATCAAAAGGAACACACGGTCATATTGCTTCAAGTCTATTCAACATATAAAAATATCAACCATTACCCATAATTCGTAAATCCCCAAATCAAACATAGACACAAGTCTTTCCTAAGTTGAACAAACTCTTTTAAAGCATGCCTGATTCCATTCCTTTAACAATATTAACAATTAAATTTGCAATGAAACCATATTAAAAAAAAACCATGCTTCATATCTGATGGTGCAATAAAAAAAAACGATGCACGATGTCTCCATAACCATACATAGTAACATCCAAGTCTCATTCATCAATTTTCCAATTTGTAATGGTCCTGATCGAGACAAATTAAACACACATCAGCCACCAACTTCAATTGATACCACGTTGTAAGAACACACAGACCAACACATAAAAAAAAGAGGAATCCCTGTGACTGTACGTTACCATTTACTCCCAATCAACCAATTCAATCAAAAAATGAGCTAGGTTATCGATTTAATTGTCACAACAAAAGGAGGCAGCTACTGTATACCAATCCTCATTTATAAATTACAACTTTCCAACATCTGGATCAAACAGAGAAGAGACAAATATCAAATATATTGTCAAAACCACTTAACCAATTTATAACAGTCAACATGATACTTGACAAGGGTGTGAATGGTTAGGGTTATCCAAATCGGGCTCTGTAACCATGAGAAAAATAATTAATCAAGGGTTCGCTCAGTCACCAAACACAGAGAGACTGGAGGTCAACCACATCGATAATAGGTGGGAAACCTTCGAAACAAGCATGGTGGAACCACAAGCCTTTATAAATCTTAAATTGTAAAATAGTTTGATAGATCAACACTAGGTAGGGTAGTCAATGATGCAAAGGAGCATAGATTTCTCACTGGAGAGTAACCAATACTAAGAATCCATAGAGGCATAACCCTCGCGTTTTCCTAATAGCCGAACCAACTTATAACAATGTTGATGGAAATTCGGAACCCGGGTATTACCAACAACCCTAAAGCATACTTTTTGGCATAATGACTACCCCATAACCAACTGTGTTGATGCCAATACCACAAAACAAGTCCATGACTAGGTAAAAAAAACCCACGAACATGGCTATGGAGGATACACAGTGACCAAAAGGGGCTCGAAACATACACAACAACACCATAACAACCAAATAAAACTAGCTATGGTTACCATTAATTTTGAGAAGGAGGACAACAAGGTTAAATAGAGTGAAACCCTCCAAAAAAACACCCATAACTACTTTAAAACAACAGTGAGCCATCACAGTTTCCACCACACAGAACAACCATTGAAAACACAAATTCAACCATCAATTTTGCAATTTGCAAATGAATAACCACATAGTCATTCTAGAGAAAACACCCACACATTTACACAGTTGCCAATCTCAGGAAAACACAAGACAACACATTACCGAGCCAACATTCATTTCATACACATAGAAAATTCATGGATGGGTGAAAAGAACCATACCTTTAACCAATGGATTTAAAAATGTGAGTTGGTCGAGTAGTTCCTTCCACGCCTGAATCTCGGAGCTTAACCATAGCAAAACCAAATGACAATAACCATGCTAGGGTGATGACCCAGTGGGAAAAGTATGGAGTGATGTGCATTTACTGCAGGTCTCTTCCATCCTCCACTCCATTAAATTTCGTAGTACACGACAGCTAGCCAAAACAATACCATTAATCGCATGCCATTAATTCCATGCATCTGAACTTGCACATATCACTTTCCAATTGCACCACCCCAATCCATATTAACCATTTCCAAACCATACTATAACATATATAAAATGTGCCCAATATAACTCAAACATAATTCATATAGCCACTAACATTGCTAGTTAGGACTAGCACTAATTCCCTTTTATTTCATTTGAACATACTATAGCCTAGTATAGTATAGTTCCCTTTCTTAGATTTTTTTTTCTTCATAAGTTCCTTTCCATTGCTCTTATTTCTTGTTGTTACTAACATGTATCTTGTGCAAGTGTGACGTGTAATGAATCATGGCGACAATATCAAATATAAAAATAGTTAATATAAGCCCTTCATAACATGGAATTTAGAGCTTATAATAACATAATCAACACGTAAAATGCATTATCCATCTTTCATTATGTCGCAAACAAAACCAACACTTCATCATCAATCATGTAGAACCCTATAAGCAACATCAAAACAACATCATAAATTTTTTTATAAGACTATCTCTAAGCCTCCAGTCTACAAGGGGGTCCCACCTACTAGTATTATATATCATTAGCATAGTTTAAATAATAGGCTTTAGCAATACTTTGCGGGTGAAATCCTCGTTGTGATTTTAATCATCAACACGACTGTTGTTATTATTAGATTATATAGATTATGCAATATGTTTCATTGATTGTTCAATCCAATTTCCAGGTGGGGATGATCATCCAAGGGCAAAGTCGTGTAATTTTAAAAAAAAGATAAACCAGATTTCAAATTTCAGTTCAGTCCCCAGTATGGTCGGAAAAAACTTGATGCGTGAATCTGTTAAGACCGAAATGACAACCTCATGAGGATACAAATCCCCCTAAATTTGTATAGAGGTGGTACTCCTCTTTACCTAAATATTTTCTTGGGACTCTATATTTTCAGAATATGGGACTTTGCATAAGTCTGTCGTGGTAATCAAAGAAATATAAGGATTGCAAGAAAAAATAACAAGAAGAGAATTTTTTGTTTTCTTTTTAAAGAAAGTTTCTAAGAATTGACTAGGAACTGCACATTTCATACATTTGAAAAAGATAAACAAAACTTCCTCACATCCATCATAGTTAAACTAAAGATTTTTAATCACATAAAATAAAAAGAAGATGGTCTGCATGCATAAGATAACTTTAATAGAGTAGACACATGGGAATCTCAAATAAAGATAATGATAGACCAATCTCAAATACTTTATACTCAAAACTTAGAGTTACAAATCATAGTCAAAACTAATTCTGAAATAGCTCTCTTGAAATTTCTGAAAAAATATATAGTTTGTTACAAAGCCTTTAAATTTAAATGAATTTGTCCCTAGGTCTAGGATTGGAGCTCCTGTGGACCATAAAGAAAATATAAACAAGAAGTAATCTTTTATAAGGAGGATGGTGGGCAATAATAGAATAGAAATACCTAGAAACATGACAAGGAGAAGTTATCAGACTTTGGTTAAACCTTTCTAGTCAAAGAAGCAAAGTAACTGGATGAAATAACTAATAAAGAAAGAAATATGTGATCAACATAAACTTACTATGATGGTCTCTC
>ML823125.1:53693-64920 GCA_009831015.1 Picea engelmannii
CAGTCTATGTACAAAACAGATTGTCCCATAGTGCACTTGGGTTCAAGACCCCTGGAGAGATGTTCTCCGGAAAGAAGCCAGAAGTAAGCCATCTCAAAATATTTGGTTCTCCAATATTTGTACACATTCCGAAAGAGAAGAGAACCAAGCTGAACCCTTCAGGAAAGAAGGGAATATTTGTTGGATACTATGAGGTCTCCAAGGCCTTCAGAGTTTATATACCAGGTTACCATCATATTGAGATCAGCAGAGATGTAACCTTTGATGAAGATGCAGCACTCAAGAAATCAAGAAGATGCCAGCTTGAAGAAGTATATGAAGAAGAACATGTGGCTCCCAGAGTTGCAGAACCAGTGAGGGAAGTCATAACTTCCCTAATGAGGAGATTCTAGAAGATCATGACATAATAGAATTCCAAGAACCTCCCCAGATGACGATCTCCCACAAGAGAAAGCCAGCCTGGGCAAGGGAACTTATTCAAGATGGAGAGAAGTATGGTGCCCTCGAAGGAACCATGAGACAAGTCAAGAAACCCAAGCCATTCTCCAACTATATGGCTTTGATGTGTGATCTCTTAGAGAAGGAGCCTACTTGCTTTGAAGAAGCTATTCAGAACAAAGAATGGGCAGATGCCATGATTCAAGAATACCAATCCATTATAAATAATGATGTATGGGAAATAGTTCCCAGACCGAAGAGCAAGGATGTGGTATCTTCCAAATGGTTATACAAGATAAAACATGTTGTTGATGGAAGTATTGAGAAATATAACACAAGGTTTGTTGCTCGTGGCCTTTCTCAAAAGGAAGGCATTGACTATGAAGAGAAGTTTGCTCCTGTAGCCAGATACACTTCAATCAGAACCATCGTAGCCCTTGCAGCTAAGATGAAGTGGAAGTTACACCAGATGGACGTGAAAACAGCTTTCTTGAATGGTGTCATTGAAGAAGAAGTGTATATAGAACAACCTCAAGGGTTTGAAGTTGAAGACATGAAGACTCGTGTCTGCAAGTTGAAGAAGGTTTTATACAAATTGAAGCAAGCTCTTAGAGCTTTGTATGGAAGGATTGACAATTTCCTGACGAGCTTGGGCTTTACCAAGTGTAAAGTTGATTCTAACCTTTACTTCAAGGTTATGAATGATGAGCATGTTATATTGTTGATGTATGTGGATGACTTATTCTTAACTGGAGAAGAAAAGCTCATCATTGATTGTAAGAAGAAGCTCGCTGCAGAATTTGAGATGAAAGACCTTGGCCTAATGCACTATTTCTTAGGTCTTGAGGTCAGGCAGAGCCTAGAGAAGATCTTCCTTAACCAAGGGAAGTATGCAGTTGAAATACTAAAGAGGTTTGATATGTTGGAGTGGAAATCCATGAATACACCCATGGAAACAAAGTTGAAGCTCTTGGTTGACACTTCCTCATAATTGATTGATGTTACGCTGTACAGACAGATCATTGGATCATTGTTGTATCCGACGAACACCAGGCGAGATATATGTTTTGTTGTGAACACCTTGAGTCAATTTCTGGTAGAGCCCAGGCCCCAGACGTGTTCACCTGGTTGCTGCAAAACATGTGATGAGATACCTTAAGGGTACATTAGAATTTGGTCTTAGTTATAATGGAGATCATGACTTCAGACTGAGTGGTTATACCAATTCAGATTGGGCTGGAAGTGTCTCTGACAGAAAGAGCACTTCGGGATGTTGTTTCAGTCTGGGATCAACCATGATCTCATGGCAGAGTAGGAAGCAATCAAATATTGCTCTCAGCACGGCAGAAGCAGAATACATTGTTGTTGCATGTTCCGCTAGTTGTGAAGCCATATGGCTTCGGAAGTTGTTGATAGGTCTATTCGATCTGGAGATGGAAGCAACCGTGATTCTATGTGATAACCAGAGTTGTATAAAGATGACAGAGAACCTTGTGTTCCATGACAAGTCAAAACACATAGAAATCCGATATCATTACATCCATGATATGGTGCAGAGAGGAGCCATAAAGCTCCAGTATGTTAGCACAGATGAACAGGTTGCAGATGTGTTGACCAATCGTGTAAAGTTTGAGCACTTTCGAGATAAGCTTGGTGTAATCCGAAAGGACCTCCCTCGAAAGGGGGAGTAGTGTTAATGCCAGCCTAGTGTTGAAGATTTACAGCTTCATGTTGATGTTGTTGTGATCCAGCCTAGTGCTGAAGATTTCCATCTTCGTGCCAATGTTGTTGTGACGTCAACCTCGTGCTGAAGATTTCCAGCCTCGTGCTGATGTTGTTGTGATGCCAGCCTCATGCTGAAGATTTCCATCCTCGTGCTAATGTTGTTGAGATGAAAGCCTCGTGCTGAAGATTTCCAACTTCGTGTTGATGTTGTTGAGATGTCAGCTTCGTGCTAAAGATTTCCAGCCTAGTGTTGATGTTGACAATGTTCCAGCCTTCGTGTTGTGATGTTGTTGTCGTTGATGATGTTCCAACCTTCGTGTTGTGATGTTGTTGTTGTTGATGATGCTCCAGCCTTCGTGTTGTGATGTTGTTGTTGTTGATGACGCTCCATCCTTCGTGTTGTGATATTGATGTTGTTGATGTTGTATCAGCCTTGTGTTGTTATTGATGATGATGATGTATTAGTGTTATACTAATCCATGTTGACGCGGATGATGATAATGCCATTCCAGCGCCCTGTTGTGGATGATGATATTGATGATGAGAAAAACTTCCGATGATTTATAGATATGCCAGTCAGTGTTCCAGATGTTGTTGATGTTGTTGCCCTCTCTCTCTCCTGATGATGTTGTAGAATACGGGGGAGTGTTGAAATATTGTAACTACAAAGAGTATTATATTTATTATTGAGTTATTATTCATTAGATCAATCCCCTTTTGTGGATTGATCATGTTGGTCATTGTAATTGACCAAATCCCCTTTTGTGGATTGGTCAAACCCTAAATATAATATGCAAATTGAGAAGTCGACCCTCAGGCAAATTAAAGTGGTTTTAACCACTAAGAAGACAAGTCGGCCCTGACCAGTGAAGAGACACCTTTCCAGCGCCTGCCAGTTTGTATAAATAAAGGAAGCCAAAGCCTCATTACCTCACTCACTCATTGAACATTCGCTCATCCAGTGCGCAAGTTTGGTAGCTGCAGTTGGGAGAAGAAAGAAGAGAGAGGCGCATTGCTCAGTGTTGGATATTCTCTAGTGTTTTGGTTTATTGTCTTGGCATTGTATTGGCTATCTATATTAAGGAAGTTTTTGTTGGGTTTTCTCCCCCATGGGGGTTTCCCAGGATAAATGTTGTGTATCTTGTGATTGTGTTTCTCTCAGTGATCCTATCTATGCTATGGTTATCTAGTAAATTGAAAAGAAACCTAATAATAGCTTAAACCTTAACATATCGGGTCTAGTATTAGTTAGATACATCAAGCACCCAATTAATTGTTTATAAATGGTAGGATTCACCTGTCCTGACTCAAAAGAATTTAATCTTTTGAGATTAGTGATCATGGGAGTGGCCATGGGTTTACATTCCTCCATCCCAAATCTTTTGAGAATCTCAACTACATACTTTCCTTGACCAAGGAAAGCTTTACCATTTTGTTGCCAGATCTCCAATCCAAGAAAATAATGCATTAAGCCTAAATCTTTCATTTCAAATTCCTTAGCCAGATCTTGCTTGCAGATTGTGATTAAAGTATCTACTCCTGTTAGAAAGAGATCATCCACATAGAGTACAAGAATGAGAATGTCCCCTCCTTTTATAATAAGGTAAAGGCTTGAATCAGTGTCACTCCTGACAACTCCAATACTTTGAAGGTAGCAGTCTATTCTGGAGTATCAGGCTCTAGGTGCCTATTTGAGGCCATATAAAGCCTTCTTCAAACGACAAACATAACTCGCTCTGTCGTGGACTTCAAATCCCTTTGGTTGTTCCAAATAGACCTCTTCTTCAATGTTTCCATTGAGAAATGCAGTATTAAAGTCCATTCGATGTATTTTCCACCCCATCTGAGTGGCAATAGAGATAATTGTACGAATGGAGGTGTAACGAGCTACTGGGGAAAATGTTTCTTCATAATCCACTCCCTCCTTCTAAGAGAAGCCTCGTGCAACGAATCTGGCCTTGTATTTGTCAATGCTTCCATTAGCTGCATGTTTTATCTTGTATATCCACTTGGAGCTGACTACAGATTTGTTCTATGGTCTAGGTACAATTTCCCACACATCATTCTTTATTATAGAGGTATATTCCTCTATCATAGAATCCCTCCAGGATTTCTTTTCAACAGCCTCTTCAAAGCAAGTTGGTTCCGATTCGATCATGTTATTCATGAGGACAACATATCCTGAATACCTCTAAGGAGGTATGCTTGTTCTGACTGAAGTCTTTGGTGACTCTACTTGTTCTAACTGAAGTCTTTGGTGACTCTACTTGTTCACTGGCTTCCTTCAACAGTTCTTCGGCCCACTTTGGTTTTCTTTTCTTGGAGAGAGTTGGTTGTTCTTTCTCTTGTTGCTCCATGGTGGGAAGGTCTATTCTACTTGATGATGATTTATCTTCTTGATTGGAGACTTCTGCTTCCAAAATGTCTTGACATGAATTTCATAGCGCTCTTTCTTCTTCGAATTTTACATCTCTGCGAAGGACAGTTTTCCTGGTGGATGGAATGTATATCTGTATGCTTTAGAGGTTTCACTGTATCCAACCAGAATTCTCTTCTCTACTGTAGGATCTAGCTTAGTCCTTTTCTCAACAGGAATATGGCAATAGGCAATACATCCAAATATGCGGAGATGATTGATATCCGGCTTTCTCCCAGAAAATGCTTCTTCGGGCGTCACATTTTCCAAGACTTTGTGAGGACTTTGTAGATACACTGCAGTGTTACAAGCTTCTGCCCAGAGTAACTTGGGGAGATTCAAATCATGCAACATTGCTTTTGTTGCACCAACAATAGCTCTATTCTTTCTCTCTGAGACCCCATTTTGTTGAGGAGTATATGGGACTGTCAGCACTCTTTTGATTCCAGCCTCAACATAGTTCTTCTTGAAGGCATGCGAAGTATATTCCCCCATGTTACTAGACCTAAGGACTCTTATCCTCTTTCCTGTTTGAGTTTCAACAAAGGCTTTGAATTCTTGAAACCTCTTGAGCACTTCTTCTGAGATTTTTCCTGTCAAGAAATAGATCCAAGTCTTTCTTGAGTAATCATCTATTAAGGTAATATAGTATCTGAACTTCCCTCCTGTGGATAATGAGGACATGGGGCCATAGATGTCGGTGTGAATCAGGTCCAGAATACCCTTGGACCTTGAATCGCTCTTGCGAAAAGGTGCCCTCACATATTTTCCTAGAATACACCCTTTACACACTTCATGGTGTTTTGTAGTGAATGAGGGCATCCCTGTCACAATTTTACCCAAAATTCTGAGAGCTCCATGTCCAAGATGGGCTACACGTCTGTGCCATAGGTCATAGTGTTTGATGTTATTGCTGCTGGCTAGGGCATAGTGGGAGTCAAACTGGAGTTTATACAGCTTCTCCTTTCTCACTCCAATGACTTGTTCAGAACCCTCACTTAGCCCTCTGGGTTTGATGTAAGCCCTCCAATCCTTGAAGGAAACTTCATAGCCCTTGTCTTCTAGAGCTGACACTAAGACCAGATTCTTCTTTAGTCCTGGGACATAAAGGACATTTGACAGATAGAGGGGCTTATCGGACTCCCTCTCAAACTTTACGGTTCCGACTCCTTTCGGATGATAGGCATAGTCATCGCCAAGCAAAATCTCAAATCCAAACTCCTTTTCGCTCAGGCTGTTGAAGTAATGCTTGTGACCAGTCATGTGACTGGACGCCCCACTATCAATATACCAGACATCACTGGTTCGGGTGGACGAGAGACACGTTGTGTAGACATCTTCTGCCATTTTATTCGGTGAGAGTTGTTCCATTTAACCTAGCTCTGATACCATGATAAACTAATAAAGATAGCATACACATATTATATGAAATAGAATAGCTACCCTATCACTATACAAAATACACGATAAACAGAGATGAACTTTTATTATACTGAATCAGAAACACAAAAATTAAAATACACATGATTTGCTTACAGTCCTGACAGATATCGTACGATTCAGTATGCCTGTAGCATATACGAACTGGTACTGTACAGGTACAGACAGGTTTCACCTTTTCCCTGTTGCAATGGCCCTCACTCGGCTCATTTTCTCAATCTCTGCATATATACATTAACAATGGCCCTATCTCAGCCCCTTACACTCTGTATGAGTGAGTCTGTGCCCTTCTCTACTCGACCACAACTGGTATGGGTCACACCAATTCGTGTTGGCTTGTCTCCTCTTCTAGCCGCCATTTGCATACATTCTCTATGTGTCTCTAGGTCGACTTACCCTTTTCTTCACTTAGGGTTGATGTGGACCCCCTTTCCACATGAGATCCCAGCCATTAGATTTAGATCTTTTACTAGATCAATCGTTGGGACTTAATCACTCATTGAGATAGCCTATGATTTCACCTTTTTCTTTAGTGAGAAAACTATTCCTCACTATATACTTTAACATAGACAAAGCCCCCATGTTAGGTATAAAACCCCTTATTAAGCTCCTTATCGAATTATTACATTTTTTGTGTTATATTTGCATGTAGCCTCTGAACCCCTTCATCGCACCCTTTCATTATAATTGTACCCTTTGTCTCCTATATATATATATATATACACCAAGGAGACCTAGTCTTAGGATCATCTTATCTGAACCCATATTGTATTTTGAAGTGGATATATTGTAAAAGGAGGTTTCCCCTTCAAAGTGAATAGTAATTCGTTGATTTCTTATCATTTTTAAGGTGTTGGATCATAACACTAAGCAGAAACCGTCGAAGTTGGATAACAAGGCTGTGAAATGTATCTTCATTGGCTATGGAATTGGTGTGAAAGGGTACAAGCTTTGGTATCCTATGGCTAGAAAAGTTTTATATAGCAAAAATGTTATTTTCAGAGAAATTAAGTGTTCTCCGACARCAATGCAGCCAAAAGAGCATGAGAAGTTAGTGGTTCATCTACCACCAACGATCGAGAAAGATGAACCCAAAAATGAACAAGAAGTTCATGACGGACCTGATGAGGAGGGTTCAGACTCCAGAGAGTTCGAAAGAGGAGGAAGTAACTCCACCTCAAACTTTAAGGAGGTCCACTCAGCAAAGAAGGAAACTAGGCAGGTATAATTATAGTCCTTTTGATTTCCGATGTATATTTGTTTTATCTGCTAACACTGATGATTCTAGAACTGTGAAAGAGGCAATGGAGATGGAAGATAAGGAGTCTTGGATACTAGCCATGGATAAGGAAATAGATGCACTTAGAAAGAATGATACATGGGACTTTGTCCCATTGCATGATGGACAAAAATCCAATGGATGTAACTGGGTGTTCAAAAAGCAGGTCGGTTTATCTAGCAATTTGAAAGGCGGAAGGAAAAACTTTAAGGAGGTCCACTCAGCAAAGAAGGAAACTAGGCAGGTATAATTATAGTCCTTTTGATTTCCAATGTATATTTGTTTTATCTGCTAACACTGATGATTCTAGAACTGTGAAAGAGGCAATGGAGATGGAAGATAAGGAGTCTTGGAGACTAGCCATGGATAAGGAAATAGATGCACTTAGAAAGAATGATACATGGGACTTGGTCCCATTGCATGATGGACAAAAATCCATTGGATGTAACTGGGTGTTCAAAAAGCAGGTCGATTTATCTAGCAATTTGAAAGGCGGAAGGCAAGGTTGGTTGCAAAAGGATATTCCCAAGTTGTCGGGATAGAATTTGGTGAGATATTTTCCCCAGTTGCTAAGTTAACATCTATTGGGTTCATATTATCTATAACAGCAGCCTTTGATTTAGAGATAGAACAAATTGATGTGAAAACTACATTCCTACATGGTGACTTGAAGGAGGAGATCTATATGACAAAGCCAGAGCACTATGTTGAAAAAGGTGAAGAGTCATTGGTTTGCAAGTTAAAAAGGTCTTTATATGGTCTCAAACAGTCTCCCAAAATGTGGTACCAAAAGTTCGATTCTTTTGTGTTGGAATTAGGATTTCTAAGATCCAAATCAGATCACTATGTGTACTACAAACAAGATGGTGGGCATTTCCTTGTTATCACTCTATATGTAGATGATATGTTATTCTTTGGTAATAGCAAGGATGTGATTTGTGATTTGCTTTCAACAAAATTTGATATGAAGGACTTGGGGGCTACAAAATATATCTTTGGAATGGCACTCGAGAGGAGCAAATAAAAAGCTTTGGTTGAGCCAGAGTAAGTATGTAAACTCTGTGCTACAACATTTTCACATGTTAGATTGCAAACCATTGAGTGTTCTAGTTTCTGTGGGAACTAAGCTTTTGGTTGAATAGTGCCCTACGACACCTACAAATATGGAGGATATGGCTTATGTTCCTTATACTAGTGCAATTGGTAGTTTTGATGTATGTTATGGTCTGTACTAGACCAAACATTACCTAAGCAATAAGAGTCTTGGGTCAATTCATAGCTAATCCTGGACGTGAACATTGGGATGCAATGAAGAGGGTCTTCAAATATTTGCGAGGTACTTCTCAATATTCCATTTGTTATGATAATGATGTTTCAATTACAGTCGGAGAGCTATTACACTTCAATATTCCATTTGCTAAGTCGGAGAGCTATTACAATTCAATTTGATAGTAACGGTGCCATTTGCCTAGCTAAGAACCCAACCTTTCATGCAAAGACAGAGCATATAGATATCAAGGACATGGTAGAGGACGAAAAGGTGATACTAGAGAAAGTTGACACCTTGTAGAATGTGTTGCAGACACATTGACGAAATCGGTGAGCACGAGTAAATTGAAGTGGTGTTGTGAGTCTATGGGCCCTAGCAATTATCTCGTAGTTTGATGCATTCTCCCTTGTACCCTTGCAAGGCATATGACAAGTGGGGGAATGTTGGGATAGGTGTTTCATACACCTTGCAGCGTTGTAATGGAAGAGAGAATAATTGCAATGTCGTAGTGGGGCAAAGAATAAATGCAAAGCTATAGCAGGGAATAAATTCAAAGCACTGATAGAGAATAAAAGTAGAGCAGTGGCAGGGAATAACTACTAAGTAGTGGCAATGAATAAATGGTCATTCAAAACAAAGTTAACCATAGACGCCTTGTTTCTTGGAGTATGATATTTTAATACATCATGTGACCTTAACAAATTATTTGTGGACCGCCTTCACCTAACATTTCAAGCATACAAAGATTTTAATTGTTTGTGGATAAATGAAAAACTTTGTGCAAGTCATTCACTAGAAATATGCTCCAATAAGACTTCAAATTTGTTATGCATAATAAAACAATTGACAGAATTTTAAGACCTTCCATGACATACAACTCAAGATTAACATGAGATACATCCTGCGTGGGAGGATTACTCACACTGTGGATCCCAATTATGCCTTCAACTTCCAATCAAAAACAAGAGAACACATGTAAACTTACGGTTCATCATCTCTATGATTCAAGACTAAAATCATACCAACTAGGAGGATTTTGCATCATTTACTACTAGAGTGGATAAGTAATATGCATTGTAATTTGAAGCATATTAGTAATGTGTGTGACCTTTGTGCAATCCTAAAGTTAAATCCTCAAGGTTACAGAGACTTATGTTAGTAATTTGTGAGTTGTAGTGTTGAGATGTGTAATATGCATTCTATTTTGAAGCATATTGGAAATGTGTGTGACCTTTGTACAATTCTGAAGTCAAAATCCCCAAGGTTACAGAGACCTAAGTTAGTAATTTCAAATTTGCGAGTCGAGATGTTGTATGTGCGATGAAGACCCATGTGTTGAAATGTTGTATGTGCCATGAAGACCCCACAAGATTATTGCAGCAAGATGTTATGATGTAGGCAGTGGCTCTAGAGCAAAGCAATCATTGGTTAACTTGTTGCAATACAAGGTTGTTTTCCTTGAACTAAAAAATTGTCTCCTGAAACACTCCAACCTATACACAAAACTAAACTCATGTCTATGTCGGCCTTGCCAAATATTGGCATCTATAGAACCTTATTTTTGGAAAGTGAGGAGATCAAAAAAACGATTACAAAAACTCCTACAACAAGGAGTAATTATGGCCAATATATATCCATGTGGTCTGCCAATGGTGTTAGAGATGAACAAAAACAGATCTTGGTAGATGTGTGTAAACTTGAGGATTAAACAAGACTAAAGCCAAAAACAAAAATCCCTATAAAAGATTGATGAAATAGTCAACCAATTGTACTAAGCCCAGATATTTTATAAACATAGATTTGAGGTCCAGTACCAACAAGTCCATATATTGCAAAGATACCTAGAAAAATACTTTCAAAACAAAACAAAGGCTATATGAGTGGATGGTCATGTCATTCAAGTTGGAAATGATCCAGCAACGTTCTGAGGGTGATGATGTCTTCAGACCGTTCCTAAACTCTTTACGATTATTTAGCTGGATGATTATTATGGTGTTCAACGAGACTCGGGAGGAGTTAAAACATTTGAAGAAGATATTCTCTCCAATGCCTATATGAAGACAGTGATCACTCCATTGGAATTTGAAAAAGTGGTTGTATTATATAAAGGGCTTAACCCTTGTCTCTACAATATTGTGCGCATCTTTGTGAGTCTCGTGCCGATAATTGATTGTATACCTTAAAGAACATTGATTTCTTAATAACCAGTCGGCTAGCAGTGGGGTTCCAGCTGACCCGTTTGGACCTTATTTTTGTAGAAATGAGTAGGCTGGTGAGGGTTTATGCATTGCTGTTGTGACTTCTCGTGATGAGCTTGCAATTACCTTAACATCTTGTTGTATCATAGTCCAGCTGACCCGTTTGGACCTTATTTTTGTAGAAATGAGTAGGCTGGTGAGGGTTTATGCATTGCTGTTGTGACTTCTTGTGATGAGCTTGCAATTACCTTAACATCTTGTTGTATCATAGTCCAGCTGACCCGTTTGGACCTTATTTTTTTGTAGAAATGAGTAGGCTGGTGAGGGTTTAAGCATTGCTGTTGTGACTTCTTGTGATGAGCTTGCAATTACCTTAACATCTTGTTGTATCATAGACCAGTTAGGGGATGGCATTCAAGTAAAATTGCCTATGGCTGGGTAGTGAATTCCCACTATAAGAT